>PVLC010001349.1:87326-100940 GCA_004027655.1 Graphiurus murinus
ATTGAACTCAGGGGCATTCTACCTCCGAGCTACACCCCCAGCCCTATTTTTTATTCTTTATTTTGAAACCGAGTCTCACTAAGTTGCGGAGTGCCTCACTAGGTAGCTGAGGCTGGCCGCGAACCCGGATCCTCCGGTCTCAGCCTCCCGAATGCTGGGATTACAAGCGTGCGCCACCACGCCCGGCTTGCCTGCGTGAAAATTTGACGCTCAGAAAGGACATGAAATTTGTAATACCAAATTTGTAACATCCACCTCCATTCTACATGCCTTGTATTTGCTGTAGTCAGGCTGTGCCTGTAATTCTCATGGTATTCTTGGGATTACTTCTCAATGATCCTAAGTCCCATTATTTGTATGGAGTCTGTTATTCCTATAGGAAAGGACCTCTCACTTAACCAGGTGGAGGGATATTATTATATGCACAGAAGCTTAAGATTCAGGGATCCAAGAGAGGGTCAAAGTGAAAGAAGAGACACTGGACCTCCTAAAAGAATGTTGGTACAAGTGTTAGGAAAAAATACTAGCAGGTTGTGCTATTGTTAAAGTAGGGCCAGGGGCAGAGTAAGCAATGCTTCCATGAACAGAGCAAAGCTATGACTGATAACACTGGCCCAGTCCATGGGCTAGAGAAGAAGCCAATGCAGAAGATCTGAGATGTTTAGAAACATCTTCACAATGATAGCAGAGAAAACAGAGCTGTAGGTCTCTGCATGTGTTTTGTGGCACTATCAACTAGAGTGTAAATTAAAGGTGGGATTAACACCTGTGTTGCTTGTGGCCTCTGGGTGATGACTGGGAGAATAGCATCAAGACTCATGAAGAAATAAAAGAAGCAGTAGAAGGCAACAGAGCAGGGGACCACAGGAGAACTGCAGGAGCAGAATCTGTGGAGCACAGAACTGTAGGAGCAGAGTCTATGGAGCACAGGAGAACTGCAAGAGCAAAGAGTCCATGAAAACACAGCCAACTTTTTGTATTTTCAGGAAGCCCTAATAAGAGAATGAGATTATACACTTAGTAAATGAATAACTATTGATGAAGTGTCTCTAAAATCAACTTGTCGAAGTGACCTTGAGACTACATGGGGGCTGAGCTAGTATCTCATAGCTTTTGTTCTCCTTGTTTAAACCTATGTTCATGCTTTATTCCCTCTGTGCATATTCACAAAGACAACTACTATCTTTGCATTTATATCTGAAGACATCCATAGCCATAGAAAAACTTATCTTTACTTTTCATTAACTAGTATCACACCAATTTACAGTTTATACTGAAATTATAGTAGTGTGACTATAAAATAATGAAATTGGGTTAATTCATATAAAGACACATCTTATTCCTTTAGAGTCATTGTATATAATTAGCAGACCTTTTCTGAGTTAAGTCTGATACTCAGAATATGCTTCTGTTTAATGTCAACTATAGCTCATATTATTTTTATATATTCATTTCTATTACACGGAGATACTTTTTACTCAAACTTTAGTCCAGATATCAGAACTATGTTACAAATGCACATTGGTAAAGCTTTCATTTTAAATAAATATGCTATCTTAAGTCAGCCAAATACTAATAGTTGCAATAAAACTTGTATTAATTGATACATTGTGAAAAAATAATTTTTAACAACTATTTTAGGAATCCTTATTTGTTATTATTTTTAGTCATTGCTTGGTCCTGCAAAACTAAGCTTATTTAGTAAAACGTCTAACTATGGGTGGATGTAGTTCTTCTTATGTAAAGCTGAATTTTCAGTCTATGTGGCAGAAATTGGAAGGATGTAACAAAGATGATTCCTATCTATTATTTCTCATTCTATTTTGACATACTTCCATTCTTAAAAGCAAAAGATTACAAACAAAATTTATTCTCCTTTCTCCAACTGTGGTAGCAGAGAAAAGTGTATCTAAAAATAAAACAGAAACTCAAACCTTGAGGGGAAAACAGACTCCTACTCTAAACACACACACAACACATGAAAAAGAATTTAGGGGGCAATGTAATCTATTTTAGTTATAATTATTTTAGTTTCAAGAAAGAGAAATCTAGCTAGAAAAATGGAGAGAAGTTATATTTTTATAAAGATACTACAGTTTGTCCAAGCATAGGAGACACAGTTTTACAGGGGCTGAAACTAAAAAAAATAATAATAACAAAAACAACAAACGAACACCAAGAAGTCAAAGGTCCTCTTGCTGTCTCATACGGTTTGCATGATCTTCCTCATAAATTAACTGTTTCAAAACCTCTAGACAATTGACACCTGCCTCTTGTTTCTTTTTCTCTCATTGTGTGTGTGTGTGTCTCTGTGTGTTTGTGTGTGTGTGTGTGTGTGTGTGTGTGTGTGTGTGTTTTACTGGAGATGGAACCCAGGGGCATTTTATCTGTATGCTACATCCTGAACCCTACATCATTTATGTTTTGAACAGGGTTTCATTAAGATGCTAAGGGTCTCACTAAGTTGCTGAGGCTGACCTCGAACCTACCTCCCTTTTGTCTCAGCCTTCCAAGTACTGGGATTACAGGCATGTGACACCACACCTGGCTTTGCCTCTGTTTTCTTAATTCAAATTTCCATGAACACTATCTAATTAATTCACTATTAAAAAATAGCAAAACAAAACAAAAATCAAACAAACAAACAAAGAAAACGCTACAGAAGGCTTTTCTTGGGACAGATGTATACAGTAAAGGAGTTAAATTAAGGTGACATTGGGTCATGTGACATGACAGTCGCTCAGTGGGGCCAGGAAATGGGACTTCTCTGAAAAGGGTATAGGCAGAATGGTATCCAAACATATAACACTGAATAAAACTGTTACAGTCATTGACAAGGGCACAGTGATAGAGCATGAAATGCATTCGTTTTGGAAACATCCAAACTTCATGTCTCTGGGGCTGAATAACTGTATTTGTAAATTTAAATAGCACCACTGCTTCAATGATATATAATACGTGAACATCTTAACACAGTTTGGTTCTACTCTAAGTACTCAATAATGCAAAGTAATTTTCCTGCTTTTCCTTTCTGTTTACTAAAGCCTAGATCTCTAAATCAAGGTTAATAACTTTGGCAACCTCCAATATTTTTCTTCCTAAAGAAAAACTGCAGTAAATCTTAACTTTAAAAAATCTGTCTTTGAGTACATTTTCTAGACTTAGGCTTACCTTTTCTATGCTATATATATGGCTATCTTTTTCATTTTCCTTCAGCCTTATTAACAATATCTTCCATTTTTATACTCATTGGAATAAATATTTTCATGAACTCATCATGTAACTCTTTGCAAGTCAACAGATAGCATCAATGCCATCATATGAGAGATGAACAAAGACCTCGTTTGAGTGACTGGCCCTAAGAATTGCTTTGTGCTTTCATTTAATCATTCCTGTGCTTAGTTGTTCTTCCAGGGAGTATTTATTGAGAATTTACTATTGCCAGGCACTTTCCTAAAATTCTTGGCATAAAGCAGTCAACAAAATGAAGAATTTTTACAATTCCGTAAAAATAGGAGAAAAGAGAGAAGAAAAACAAGAAGAAAGGAAAGGAAGAGAAATTGTCAAAGGAACTTAAAGTTGTGCCCATGTCTTGGCTACTGTGAAAAGTGCTATAAGGAACTGAGAGCTCAGATATCTCTTCCAGCCCTGACTTCCATTTTTTCAGATATATTCTCAGAAGTAGGATTACTATTGTTAGAGTCTCAAACAAAAGTGACCCCATCTTGAGAAGATGTGTAATTTTTCAGTCTCTTTGCTGACCAGAAATTTCCATCTTATTCACTCAATTCCCCTTGCTTACCTAAATGTCCCCATTGTCTTGTCTAAGATGGGCTTGACAAGCTCCTTGCTTATTGTGTCCCTCTGCTTATAGAAAAATTCACATTGTCCTGCTTAACCCAGCACTGACAACCCACCTAACTCCCCTTAAAAAAAAAAAAAAAAACCTAGAAAAGCTAACCACTGCTCCCCCACAGCATAGAATCTCCCCTTAAACAACCTATATAAGCCTTTAGTGTATAAGTGGACATGGACTCCAGTCTTTCCTGGAGACCCCTTTCCACAGTTTTATCCCAATAAAGGCTGTTCTGCCGGAGAGCCAACTCCTGTCTCCTTCTGCCCAGAAACTTTCAGCCAGATCACATGGTGATTTTTCATTTTTTGAGGAGTTTGAATATTGTTTTCCATAGTGGCTGCACTACTTTAATCCTCACCATCAGTGTACATGGTTCTAATTCCTCCACATTCTTGACAATACTTGTTTTATTTTTTTTAATAATAACTATCCTGATTAATGTAAAGCAATATCTCTTTTTATATTACTTAGAAGTAGCTTAATATGAGAAGATAAGGAAAAGCGCTAATGTTTCTTAGAAAAATATATTTCTGATTTCTGGGAATGTACATAGACCTCTATAAAACATAAAATAGTAGGTTAACATAGGAGAAGTGAAATTTTATATTTATGATAGTCTTAGGTTGTTTGATGTCTATCCTGGGAATATTAATAACTTAATAAGAATATCTTTTTCAGCATGGAAATATAGCTTTGAAATTGCAGTTGAGCCCCGGTCATGAAGTAATGCATCTTTTTAATGTGAGGTCGGCAGCTGTGCACTAAATGTTTTGGGCACAGAATACACTCTAGGTGCAAAGTCTATTCTCAGCGTAAACTGAAGTGATAAACTGCAAATGCTAAAGTAAATATTTTCAATAATTGGAATTAAAAAAAAAACTGTCATCATCCCTGCAATGTATTCCTTATCTATTGTAGTCTATCTTCCATATAGACTGTATTTATCTCTTTTATTTCCACTGTTCTTATGAAATTTCCACCAAAATACATTTAAAACCCCAAAATAAGGTAAATAATGAAAGCAACTTATATTACTGTTGACTCATCTCAATTTGAAGATTCTGGATGATCAACCTCAATTGTTGTTAAGGTTAAAAAAAAGAAAATCCTTTAAGAGGAAGTTGAAAGACTTTTGATTGTGGTCTCTTTAATAAATTAGCTCTGTGACATGGGCAGAATTCTTCATATTTATGGATGCTGTTTTATCATCATTTTGTGTATAAAGTTTCTTTCCAGTTCTAACAATCTATCATTCTGTAACTTAGGAAGTTACAGTCCTTCTGTATCTCCAATTCCACCGAAACTAAATATGGGTAGGGGCTTATATAGATCAGGAAATAGATAGTGCTCTCAAAGAACATGATACAATCATCTGAAGGGATTATTTACAACAAACATGTGAACTAGGCAAACCAAGGGACGATGAGGATGAATTTGAGAGTTAACTTCTATTTGAAGCCATCATCACCCTTAGACATGAGTAAGGACAAAAACTAAGGAGGAGCGGTTAGCAGAACTCATGATGAATGAAAGCTGGCAAGGGGAGACCTGTGCCTTCAGCAGTAGTTTGCAGATGCTGCTAAGAGAAGACTAGTAATGATAGAGTTGGGGAAATTCATCCTTGCCCTCTCTTTCTCCTGTTCAGAAATCACCTGCTGGTGCTTTCTATTGTCTAAATCTAAGAGGGAATAAGAAGGCAAGGATTACATTTAATGCAGTGATAGAGGCCAGTTTTCGAGGGGGAGGGCTAGGAACAGGCTGCAGAAATATGGAGAATGGATCTGGAGTAACAGGCGACATCTTTCTGCTAAAAGATGGAAGGAGGAGCTGGAAACAGTGATAGAAAACAATATCATCTAACAAGTACTCTTTTGGAAATTAGCTGCCAAGTTCACCATGACTATAACATCTGGAAAGTTTAGCAGGGACCTGACATGTGCCTGAGAGAGGCAATCTTTTTTATAGAATGGAGAAGGTGGTGAGAAGCGAAATCAGAAATAATTTACGTGAGTAATATTTTCTGTGATGAATTCTTTGATAGATAACCCGTTGCTTCTCACTTCGTAAGAACAAGTGTTCTGAAGATTGCTATCGTAACTGAATTTTTAGTTTATTTTCCCTGTGTTCTTCCCTTACAGTGAAGTGGATGGAAAATGATCAGAACAGGGTAATTGCATAATGAAGAAAAAATTCCATGGGGCATAATTTCCCATCTGTAATTATTTAACAAATGTCTATTTTGCATGAAAAACAACACAGTTACAAGGCATGCAAAGCTATGTTAATGACCAGCTATATTTCCATAAAAACAGATGCCAAGAAAACATAGTATGGAAGTAAAAGCAAATTGAGCTCACAATGAACACAGAAACTGGACTGTCTGCTTTGTAAACAAATGAGCAGACCGTGGAAAATAAATGAATAAATATGCACATAGTTAACCAGAGCTTATACCATACAGCTAATTCCAGGAACTTCGTTATTTCTATGTGTTTAAATTTGCTAGCTTAACTAGAAAGAGCTGTTCTTTTAAATATAGATGTCTCAGAAGATCTTTTATGATGGGGTTTTCAATATACTCAAAATTGAGTGTACATTGTAATGCTAGTTTAGTTGCAACACGATGCCTTCACTGTTAATTTGGGGAGAAGCAATATGTGATTTCAAATCAAGTGGGTGAGCAAAATAAAGATTGGAAGAAATTGATTACTTTTCACTTTTCTTTATTTCCCAGGCAACAATATTCATTGCTTTGCTGCTGTACTTACTTTAGCTAAAATTCATCTGATCTCTATTAAAAACAAAACAAAACAACACTTTCTTTATACAGTGAAATAAGCAGGGATTGAAATTTGGTTAGCCAACTGTTGAGTTAGATGATTAGAAAGTACTACAAGTAGAATTCAACGTAGTACAGGACTTCTACTAAGGTACAGAGGACTTCAAGAAGAAAGAATACAGGGGCCTAACTCTATGAGAACCTAGACACGAAGTCATGCAGGATTTCACTGAAGCAAGTACAATGAGGATATTCCTTTTTGTGGAGGGGGAGCCGCACTGAGATTGAACCAAGGGGCATTCTACCTCCAAGCTACATCTCTAATCTTTTTTCTAAATTTTTGGTTTGTTTGCTTTGAAAAAGGGTCTCTGAGTTGCTAGGCTGACCTGGAACCTGAGATCCTCCTGTCTCAGCCTCCCAAGTACTGGGTTTACAGGCTTGTGCCACCACACCCCACTGGTTTATTTTCCATTGATAACATCCTAAGGTCATTAGTTCTTTAACCACCATAAAATGCCTTTTTAGTAGTTATTTCATTCTGTACTTGTAAAATAGAGCAAAGATTATTTTATGAATTTGAAAAACCATGAAAGGGAGAGGGAAATGAACTTAATCCTATGATGTAAACTAGACTTGCTTTAATCTTGTGATTTTTCACTTACTTGATTCCAAACACTGGCTCATCTACTTGCAGGTTTTCTAGTTAACCTCCTCGGTATCCCTATGAATTTAATGATACCTGTGATTCTTTGGAAATTAGCACAATGAGGCTTGGAGAAGGAAGAACATTTTCCCAGTCACTAAAGCCTGAGTGAGTATTCAGGTCTGAATCTGTGTCTCTCAGAGCCTGCACAACATCATACAAGATACTAGTGATAATAACAAAAACACCTTTATTCTGATAATCAGAAAAAAAAGGAACAAAACATGATATTAAGGACAAACTTGCATTATCTATAACTATTCCCCCCAATTCTTGATATCTTTTGGGTTTTTCTCTCATGCTTTTTGGGAGACTTATTAAACCTTAAAACATTATAAAATAGTAACCTAATACCTATCTTCAAATTAAAAGAATTAAAACCATCACTGTATTTTCTCTGTCTTAAAAATGTGTTTGGATCAGGAAAAAACTGATGACTATGGTTTTAAAAAATATTTTCCAAGAGGAGTTTTGTCTGGAGTTTGTCACAGTAACCAATTGTTGGCCAATGTTATTGGTGTGTTAAATACCCAACTGCAGAGAACTGAAAATTAGGGTAAACTGAATATGAAATGTAGATATTGTAAATTTCTCTATAGTGGGGTCTCCACATCCTATCTCTTAAACTTATTTTCATATTTAAAAATAATTATGATAACTATAAAAACTAAATCTTTTGCTTAATTTTAATATCCATTGAAGCACTCTGGCTGGTCATTAAGGCACTATATTTAATCCATATACTGGAATTATATTTGTTAATTTTTCATGCATTCAAATAATAAGAATTATTAGCAATGAAATATTCAAGAAAGGAAATAATACTGGTCTAGATATCAAAAGACAGTGTGGAAACTACATATTGGAAGTAAATTGCATGTGCATATGAAGTGATTTGTCTTTGATACATGTGATTTCCAATGCATCACTTTTTAATGAACTCATCAGATTCATTCCTTATCTCATAAAGATGCAAAAAAAGAAACTTTTAATTTCTTTCTCTTCCTATGGGTAATTGGGTATATTTATATCAAATTGTTCCTCTCTTCCTCCTGATCACAGAGCTAGAACATTTTCCTCTGCTGCTGTTAGTTACATGTATCTATGGAATTTGGGCAAAAAAAATATAATAATAATAATATGTTCATTATTAGGTTTCTAACCCATAGAGACTTCTTGTAAAATGGGTTTTCCCTATTTGTTAACTGAGTGAAATGAACTTCAAGGACATAGATGAGATGATAATATTTAAGGTGGAGGAGCTTGAGTCTCTGAATCACTGTGAGTGAAGGCATCTGCCTATCACATGAATTTAATTGTTGGTGAATGTGAAATAAATATGTAGCCACCGTGATTTGAAAGTGGATGTGGCCAAAGTTCAATGATTCTGTCTAATGCACTCTCAAAGTTTAAATTAGATGTATAAAATGTATTTATGCATTTCATCCTCAATTCTCTATTTGTGCTTCATAAAATATATAAAAATATATACATAATTAAAATTTATATAATTTAATTTTAAATTTAAAAGCCACTGTTGAGTCCTTTAAATAGCCTTTTCAAGTTCTTGCCACATAAAGTACAATTTCTTCAAGACAGTTTTCTGTGCAATCAATTGTGTTTCTAAGTCACTGAGGAGGTTTTACCAGGAAAAAGGGAAAAAGAAAGAAGCATGTGTCTCTGTTTAGTCTCTTGTTTCATAGCATCCCACAATCACTAATTTTCCAACAACCTTGACTTTATATGTGCCTCAAGGATTACATATACTGCTCTTATTTCCAAAAGACATTGTGTAGCTTTTTAAGTTACTTAAAGCTTACATTTTAAAAATACAATTGCTCTCTGAATTGATCTTATGCATTGTTTTTTATACTGGAGATTTTTGAATCCAGGGACATTCTACCTCCAAGCTACACCACAAGCCATTTTTATTTTATTATTATTATTTTTTTTTTTAAACAGGGTCTTGCTAAGTTGCCTAAATGGGCCTCAAATCTGAGATCCTCCTGCCTCAGTATCCCAAGTACTAGGATGTATTACAGGTGTGTGTCACCGTGTTCATCTGATCTTTTCTCCTCCTTCCTTCCCTTCCCTTCCTTCCTTCCTACCTTCCTTCCTTCCTTCTTTACTTCCTCTTTCCTTCCTTCCCCTCTTTTGTTGTGGTACTGGGGATTGAATCATTCAACCTTTGAGCTCTACCCCCAGCCATATTTTATTTTTTATTTTGAAACAGAGTCTCACTAAATGTCTATGCAAGTCTGTCCTCAAAACTGTGATCCTCCTCTCTCAGTATCCCAAATACTGGGATTACACGTGTGCACCGCTGCACCTGATTGATGGTTTTCCTTTATGAAATAAAAATACTGATTTTCAACAAAAAATTTCCTATGATTTTGAATTATCTTTCCTCTTTAACATATCTGACATGAAATTCTGAGTTCTGTGTTTTTTGGCAGAAGTCTAAGCACATCTTCAAAATCCTCTGAGCTTTTTAAAATCTTAAACTAGAAGACCAAACCTGACAATGATTTATCGTGATAATTCCTACTATCTTAACCCATAATAATTATGAAATGTTATGAAAGCATCTACTTTCCTCCTTTTCTGATTATGCTCTTGTATGGACATATTTTGGGAATAGCTTTTAATACAGGGCAAAGGCATTTCACACTTCGCCATAATTAGGTGGGGAAAGTATCATCCTCTGACATGCTGACTCCGTTATGTAGGAGCACAGTACAGTCTCCAGCAATAGCTTCTGATTGTCAGTGTATAAGATCTAAACTCTAGTCAGCTACAGGAAAACATGCATTTTCTTGAGCATTAAGCAGGTTACTACTAGCCCCCCCCCCCCAAAAAAAATATCATGAATCAGAGCTCAGCTTTGCCATTCTGTATATTTGGGATACTTGACTGGGGGATATGAAGAATTAATTTCTCCCATATTGCAGATATGATTCATAAGCCCTCCCTGGTTAGCATATTGAATGTGGAACTCACTGAGTTGATGAATTTGGGCCTAGACAAGATGTGAACTCTTGGGAACTGGAAGTGGGGAAATAGTAGAGATGCCTAAATGCATCAGAAGTAGGGTCCAAGAACTCAGCTTTTGGACTATGCCTCACATGGGCAATCTAAAGTGCTTACCAGTGATTCTGCATCTGTTGCAGTGGTGCACATACATAATCCTACTACTTGAGAGGCTGAGACAGGTTTGAAGACAGCCTAGGGAATGCAGCAAGACTCTAAGCTACTTACTGAGATCTTGCTTCAAAATAAATAATCAATCAATCAATGGATTGATAGATAAATAGGGTTAGGGCTGTAGCTCAGAGATAAAATGCCACTGGGTTTTATCCCAAGTACCAAAAATTTTAAAAAAGTAAAATAAAATAGAATGATTCTTAATGTCAGTTTAGGATGAGAGCTAAGGACAAGAGCCAGGATTGTAACATTCAAGTCATTTGGCAATATTTGTAATAAAGATTCTCTTCCCTCAATCCAAGATATTTTTTTTCACCATGAATCGACTAGGGAGATGGAATCTTTATTTTAATATGCATATAATGACTGGCCTAGAGACTGGAGAGGTATATTTGCTGAGTACATCATCCTCATAAAAGAATAAGATTTTGACTGACAGGATAACCTTTTGCCATTTATTTTGCCAAAGGGATAAATTATCTCTGTGTCCAAGAAAAAAGCAATTATTAACATGCGTAGAAGTGGAGTCTATGGTATTTTAATAGTGGATTTCACTTCATATCCATGTGCTTAAGAAATCAGTGTTATAAATAATATAAAAAGTTAAGAAAGAAAAAACAGTGTATATAAATTTTCCCATCTGTTTTACTTTAATAACGGTTGGATAAAACATTATTTCTCTATGTTCTGGTTTAAGTTATTAAATGTTAACAGACTGATGATGTGAAGAAGAGAAAGTCCAGATTTTGTTCACTTATCTCTTAATGAATGATATGAATCTGACATTCCATGACATTTTTTGGTCTCATTGATTCTCTCTTTAAAGATTTCTCTGTTACCCTAATTCCTAAGCTCTATTGCTTTCTTTCTGCAGTGACATTTAGTTTTACAAGTGGAAAGTTTTTACTTTGATAATAAATGTTTCATTATATTCTGGGCTATGTTGTAAGCATTAATGGTTCAGTTGTTTTCTTAAATCTTAATACTAATGATGAAAATTTTTGGAAGTATTAAAAATATTTTCTCTGCTTTCTACCCCAACACTTAACCTTCCTTATTTTTTATTTCCTTCCACTACTTCTTTTTCTATTGCTTTCCTTCTCATTTTTCCTTTCCTTTCTACTACTTTTCTCCTTCATTGCTACTTACCATATGTGACAATTGACCTTAAACTTGATACAATAAGATGAGCAAATATGTCCCTTAAAGTTTTTATTCTTGGCTGGGCATGGTGGCACATAACTGTAGTCCCAGTACTTGGGAGGCTAAGACAGGAGGATTGAAGGTTCTAGGACAGCCTCAGCAACATAAAGAGACTTTCAGCAAACTTGTGAGACCTTGTTTCAAAAACAAAACATAAAAAGGGCTAGGGTAGTAGCTTGTAGGTAGAATGACTCTCAAATTCAATCCTGCAACACCCTTCTACACACACACACACACACACACACACACACACACACACACATACACATACAGAGTTCTTAAGTGAGAAAGACAAAATAATTGTATATGTGTCTGTCTTATGAAATGATATATAATAAATGTGTAGTAGGATACCTAGTTTAAGTCTAAAGTATGAACATACATGGCTGTGTTCATGAAATAAGTGTTTGATAGAGAGACAAAGAAGACTCCTGGATAATATCTATTCTCAATGCAGTGGAAGCAGACTTGATGTCATTGACCTGGTACATAAACCTTAGTCTGGAGAGGGCTGAGGAACCTAAATACTACTGATATCTGTCATTGTATTCCTCCCTAATAATTAAGCTTCAGCTTATACTTGAAATATCACTTTATAAAGGCATATGCCTCCCAAAGCTAATTCAGGATATTAGAGAATGATATAATTAATATTTTTGAAGAAGAGAGATAATCATGATTATCTGTGGAATATCTAATCCATGTGTTTCCTGAGGAAGAGCACATTTGACACAAACTAAGTATTAAACACATGTTGTGAAAATACTCCATTTAATACATTAAAGGTAATTTGAAGGTTGGGGCAGGAGCTAAAAGTTGGGCATAGTTAAACACTAGGTTAGTCAGAACTAAGAGTATAAAACACACGATGTGAAAATGTGGTGTGGTCCCTCTGTCTCTACATCTTACATGACTGCCCATGCACATTTCATCTTCCCAGGATTCTTACCATACCTATAGCCAACAAGGTGGAAGCCAGAAAGAATCCTCAGATATTATGATGATAGAAATGTGAAGTGGTCATTATAGATCTTAAGAAGATTCTTTTTTATGAGAAAGTAACTGGAAAAATCCAAGTATCAAGGAAAAGTGTATACATCTGATATTAGACATTCTTGGGCTAATGATATTTTTGTTCCTATACAGTTAAACAAAAATCAATCTTATTGATCACTGTTCCTCTTCTGTCAAGGGCCTCTGTCTGTAGGGTTCTTTTGAATCAAATTACCTCAAGGTGAGAATATTGTCTTCAAGCTGAAAATTGCCTCATGTTTGAGGAAGTGCCTGAGACTGAGATTTCATTTGTGGATAGTACAGGGCACTTCTGTCACTGTGACTATGAAGCAGCATAAAGTAAGGACCAACAGGGTCCCCGGGGACTACCTATCATGGAGCACTGTGGGGGAGAGCCTATGGTGACCATTGTACAGGCCATGATCAATTTTATTTTAATGAAAAACAAAACATCAAAACTGTGTTTATAAGCATCATCGGGCAATGATTACATGGCACCAGGTACCAGACATGCATGTTCCTGGGAATGTTCAGAAACTAAATGACATTAGTCTCAAGGATGAAATATGAATAATTCCTCCATTGTGAGTGTAAAGTATATTCTATTGCTGGAGTTTTCAGAAGATTTGGCTGGGAAATTATGTACTTTTCCTAGAGTTATTTACAGAATAGTGTCTACAGAGTACCATAATTCCAGAAAAGCTCTTTAGGAATGAGCCAATCTGTGTTATACTAGGTTATTGACTCTGTCAGATCCTTGGAATATGATGGGTAAATATTTTATCACATGGTTTAGTGCTGCTAAAAAATCAAATATATCACCTAGCAGGAGAATATGTAGGAATAGGAGAGGCA
>PVLC010001349.1:101040-116409 GCA_004027655.1 Graphiurus murinus
GAGAGAGAGAGAGAGAGAGAGAGAGAGAGAGAGAGAGAGAGAGAGAGAGAGAGAGAGAGAGAGAGAGAGAGAGAGAGAGAGAGAGAGAGAGAGGATGAGAATGAATGCCGGGGGTCTCAGAGTCTCTACTGAATGCTTACAAATGATGTCACATCTATGTTGTTGGCCACTGGTAAATGATAATGCTGAGTTCTGAGATTCAATTATTTTTCCATTTCCTATACTTTCCTGCTTGCAGCTGGAGGTCACTCTTACAATGCTGAAGGAAGCAGCTGTCACTGTGATCGCCAATCTTGGTTCTGCAGTGCCTTCTGGGCACTATTTTTGTCTGATACAAGAAACAGAGTCAATTTTAAGCTGTATAACAGAGTCCTGGACCTGAGCTAATGTTCAAGGAGCAGGCATTGGTCTGATGTGTGGCAAACATCCTACCCATTAACTAGCTGAGAGAGACTCAGAAAGCTACCTATGTCATGATTCCATTCTCAAGTTAACAATCCAACCAAAGTCTGCAGGTCAGGTCAGGAAGCTGGAAATCAAATCTGTAGCAATGGGAAAATACATAGCAATGCCAAATGGCTATTAGAGGAGATCCCTAAGAAAGGATATGAGGAAGGGATGGTATCTGTCAGAACTTCCTTCAAAAAATTTGAAGGATGTTTCTTAATAAATGCCCCTTAAAAGAAGAAAGATTTTGATGTTTAAAATTATTTCAAAAAAAGCCAGGTGCACTGACACATACTTCGAATCCCAGAACCTGGGAAGATGAGACAGGAGGATCACAGATACGAGGTCAGCCTCAACAATTTAGCAAGACCTATTTCAAAACAAAAAATAGAAAGGTATGAGGGTGTAGCTCAATAGTAGAGCACCCCTCGATTCAACTCCCACTACCACAAAAGAAAAAAGAAGGTTCAATTCTCTGTTTGAAAAATTGAAAATTACAAGCATGATTTTTTATTTTAATCACACACACAAATACATTATAAAATATACGTAAGAAAGCAAAAACATCTGAAAGTTGAGGCTATAAATATTCTTAAATGTAATAATTCCAGAAAGTGACAGAAACATCATACGAAGATAGGGTTCCAAGTCCTGAAAAAATTCAAAAGAATTCGAATCAGATGAGGGAGGGATTAAGGAGAAGTAGAAACCAGCCAACATATTACAAACCTTTAACTATCTCTTGTGTGTTTGTACACCAGATGAGATATCAGAACTAGTCTGTGGTCACTCAGAAATCTCTTACTTACTTATCACCTTATAATTTGGATGAAATTATGTCAAAAGGGAACAGAAAAGAAGAGCTGAGAAAATTTCCCCCAGGAGTAGCGTGGGGCCTAATCCCAGTGCAAACTGGCCCTTTCACAGGATGAAGAACAGGATAGAAGAGAGTAGAGAAACCTGCATATGCATTCCAGCATTCTATGTTCTTTCTAATCTAGGGCTGTCCTGGTGAGTGAAGAACATGAAGGGAGGGGGAAGGAGGTAAGTCTGCCCCCTAGTTGCTCTGAAATTTCAGCTACCAAACATTGGAGGCAGGACAGGAGCATTAAGTCACAGTTGAAAGAAATCTCCCAAACAGAAGAGCTGGAAAGCAATTGATATGCCTATGACTTAAAATCCTGGAAATATTTATCATACTTCCAGAAGCTTCTATGAAGCACAGAGAATTTCCTGAACTCTTACTAGGGCTCACATCTTAGCCTTCCCTAACAGGAAAATGTTGATCAAGCCCATGAAAAATATATGAAGATGGAGGCATTCTAGTCAAGTTAGAGAGATCCAAGGGAGATTGATTCATAACATGAAAGCCAGGTACAGTGGCATATACCTGTAATCCCAGGACTTGGGAGGCTTAGATAAAAGGATCACAGGTTTGAGGCAAGTCTCAACAATTTAGCGAGATCCTGTCTCAAAATATAAAATAGAAAACAGGGCTGAAGGTATAACTCAGAGGAAGGATGCCCCTGGGTTCAATTCCCATTACAAAAAAAAAAAAAAAAAAATCCAACAAAACAAAATAAAATAAAATAAAATAAAACAAACAGCCTAACAGAAAGAGGGCAGGGCACTTTCCAGAGATAAATATAATTTACTTCAATTTCTACTGTTTCTATGTTTAAATATTCAGGCACATGATCAAAGATTAAAAAGCAAGGGAAATAGCAAGCAAATATGACCTACTGTCAAGAGAAAAGAGAGTCAATAAAAGCAAATTCAACGACGTCCCAAATGTTGAGCTCTCTTAAGCATCACTTCTCTTTTATACAGTAACTGTATTCTTTTCAGTAGAGATGGCCAGATATCACCCACCTCACTGTAGCACTGCCAAACATAAAACAATAGCTCTAAATTATCATTCTTCTGCTTTCTCCTGAGATAAAACTGCATTTGTTTGACTCAGTGCAGGTTCACCGTTCTCTGTCTACCAAAATCAGAAACACCCAAGTTGTAGACAAAGAGTTCCTTAGTGTATTTATAAGTCCTTTCTCTATCTACTATCCTGCCAAATTAAAGTAAACTGTCATTATTCTCAGTTGTTTTGTTCTATAAAGTCACCAGGTGAAACACTGGAAACATTAGACATTAGACATTAGACATTAGACAATACTGAATTCTGCCTGACTCCTCAGTGAGATACAGGATTTGGTTTTCCTACTTTCAACATTTGCATCAAATGATACCTACATAACCTTGTTTTATGTGTATTTCTGTTTAAGAATACTTTATTTAATGCATATTGTTGATGAATTCACATTGAACTCATGGTCAGCAGCGTCATAACTCATGCCTAAAGAATGCTTATATTGATCACACATTTTTCTCTGTAAGGTGCAGCGCAAGCTTTTGAGCTTGGAACTTCAAAATGACACTTCAGTACTATGCTCAGGGATCATTTTTGAACACTGAAGTCACAAAAAAACAAACAAAAAAGTGATAGTGCTCCAATAAAACTACTAAAAACTAAAAAAAGAAAGAAAAAAAGGTGAGCAAAAAAGCCCCTTATAAAATAAAGTGAAAAATGTGATAGTATTTATATTGCAGAAAAGGAGACTTGATAAAATTATGAGAGCTGAAACAGGAGGGGATGTATCTGAAAACTACTTAAAAGTAGACCATAATATAAAATAGCTCAGTGGATGTTAAGAAATATACAGTGGGTAATCAAGAAAGACTCTTCAGAAAAGGAGTGCTCACAAAACATGATAATGATAATACCACCATATGTAAAACAATTGACATTAGTTGCATACTTTCTATGCAAGTAGCATAATATTTGTTACATTATCTAATTTAAGGGTTACAATTCTATGAAGGCATTATTATTACTATTTCAATAAGGAAACTCAAGTGCAGAAAGACCCATTTTCCCAAAGTTACAGATCTAATAATTAGAAGACCAGACCCAGTATTTGCTATGAACCAAACTCAGATGACAAATTTCCTGCATGATAAAGTTTTGTTATATTTTCTATGTAAATATAGTAAGGCAGAAGCAATTTGTTTTTTGTTGTTGTTTGTTTGTTTGGTGAACACTGCTCTTAGAAGCAGTGTTCTGCTTCTATTATTATACAATTATGTTCTCATATGTTTATATTTTCTAAAATGACTTTTCAGAAAATATTTGGACTTTTGAGAGGATTTTAAATATTTTCTTGGTATTTTTTTAAAGTAAGTGTAATCTCTTTTATAGTACCAAGTCAGGAAAAGCATTGTTTTAGAACAAAATAGTAGCAGTTAAGACTGAATGTCAGTGTGTGAGAAAACAGGTTTTGAAATGAAACTGACTTAATTTTCCATCTAGTGTGCTGATAGAACAATCTTTAATTGTATGCTAAAAGAAAATACAAATATGTATTTGATATTTTAAGTTTACATAACTATCATCCTAATGGAAAACTCATACTGACCTTTATATTATTAAAAGTCATATGTAATATAAAAATCTTGTTCCAAACCTTTTGATTATGAAAATTCAAGCAAAAACTAATACTGCTAATAGAAATGTCTTAAACTTCAATATTACGGAAATTTTAACTGTTTTCTAATAACATCTTTACATAATATCAAAAATCATCCTATCACATATTGTAGTAACTTATACAAACTATGACAATGTATATTTTCAGTGGGATTTCTTGTATTCTCTAAGTGGAAATATCTGCATTCTAGCTACCTGTGTCATCAACTTCTGCAAAGAGGTTTATTAAAGGCAAGTTTCCATTGGATTAGAGAAATCCATCATCTCCTACAGGAAATTGGCTTTCCAGACAAAGGGTAAGCAGGGGTGGTACAAGATCACTGTATAAGAAGGGGAGTCTTCTGGGGATAAGTAAATAGTAATAGCAATATTAAAAAATGAATTTACTATCTTTTCTCTCAACTCCAGATGTTCTTCAATGGTATTGCCATTTTCCTAATGATACAGGTACAAAAATTTGATGTACTCTTTTTTTTCTTCCTATATCTTAGCCACCCACTCAGCTCTATTTTATTTCTTATTTTGAAGCAGAGTCCCACTGAATTGCTGAGACTCTTGCTAAGTTACTGAGGCTGGCCTTAAACCTGAGATCCTCAGGTTTCAGCCTCCTAAACACTGGGCTTACAGGTTTGAACCATCACACCCAGCTGAGTTCTGTGTATTCTTGACATGCATTTGATACTTCTTTCTACTTCAAAGCAGTTGACAAGTTCTGCCTACCCTCCTAGTGTTATCATTTAACAACTTCTTTCTCTTCATTAACAGTGTGGATCACTTCACTTAATCACAGGCTCCCACCCTTGGACAATTTCAGTAGCATTCAAGTGACTCTTCTCATTCAGTAGATCACTATCCAAAGTATGTAAGAGCTGTTCACTGTTGAACTGATGACTCAGAAGTAGGACATAAATTGTGTTACCTTACTTAATAGCTTTCCAAAATCTTTAGAATAGATTCAAACTCCTTAGCTAGCCATCCATGCTCTCCAAACCTTGATCAGAATATAACCTGTTGCTGCTGGTCTCACACATCACCAATCAGGTGAAAGATAAAGACTTTCCTCATTGAAGTTGACCATTTGTCTCCTATTTTATTTCCTGATTCTTACTATTCCCACCCCTTCAACATCTTAATAAACTTTCTATTGTTCAAATTCTAATCTCTGTACCATGTGAATTCTATCATCTGAATGTAATATTTCCTTGGCTAAAATGTACAAACTTCTTTGTTTTTCTCTAAACATGTTTAAAGGAAGATCAATCTGTGTCCCATGGACTTTGCATTGTTGTCGTCCATCATGGTATTTTGCTTATTGTAAGCACTCAATAAATACAAGAATGGATTTTTGTATACCGTTAGAAGAACTCATGGGGGACAGAGAGAAATGTCATAAGCAATGAAGAATCAATTGCTGAATCCAGAGAGCTGAGCTGCATCAGCCTTATGGCTAGTGAGTCAAGAAGAGGTCATTAAACTTCCTGAGTGGCTGCTTTTCTAAGTGTTGCTCTGCACAGTTTTCTCCAGATCTCTTTCACGCAGGGCCATGGCATTTGATAAATACAATGATGAGACGCAGTGACCTGATTTGTTGTGTAACAGAACTTAGGAAGGGTAGTAAGTCAGTAAACTTTAGAATTGTGACAGCAGATAACAAAATAGCACCTGATTTCTTCATATATTTTGTGAAAAACAAAAATAAAACAATATGACTCTGTTTTATCAATGCTATCAAACAAAAGTGTTAAAAAGCATTAATGGTATTAACTAGTGCATTAGTGCCCAGATCAAATAATTGCTTCCTCTATTCTTCAGTGTTGGGGGTCTCAGCCCAGTGAGCCCCGGAGAGGCCTGGCCTAAGATGGCGCCTGGCAAGGTGCCAGAGGCAGCTGACTGCTGGATGACTGACAGGTGATAACCTTCCTGGAGGAGGGCTGTACCACGTCAGCGTGCATGCACCAGTACGTCAGAGCTCGTGGACAGATAGTGCATGCATAAGAGAAATAGAGAAGGGCACGCAGTAACCTCGTGATCACGTCTATGAATGGCCCCAAGTTGCTCCCCCTCTGGCTCTCCCTCCTACTGCATGGCTTGATAGCAGAGCCCCCCAGCGGGGTGAGAGAGAGCATAGGAAAGTGAGAGAGAGAGTGTGTCTGTGTGAGAGTGTGTACGAAAGAGTGAATGCGAGAGAGCGGGGGGGGGGGGGGGAAGAAAACAATAAAGAAGCTTGAACCAGCAACCATTATTGTCGCCTCTCTCTCTGGGCCCTCGCAGGCAAGGGTCAAGCGTGGGAGGCCATACTTCAGTACACAGAAATAGAAACCAAGCTGTTCCATTCATATGATCCTATTCCAGACTTATGTAAAATGGTTAGTAAAGGTTAAACATAAGCTTGTTAACTAATTCATATAGTCTAAATAATCCATAACCACGTCAAGCAACAGTGGTAATTTAACTTTAAGAATTCAAATTATTTGTATGCATCCCCTAAATCGTAAAGGTATAGGAATAAAAATGTAGAGAAGTTAAAAAAAAAATAGTGAAAAATTGCATATGTTAGTTTTTTGTCACACTAACCAAAATACATTACAAGAACAATTCTGAGTAAGAAAGGTTTATTTGACTCGGATTCAGAGGTTCCATCCATATTCTGCTGGGAAGCATAACAGTGGCAGGGTGTGGCAGAGGAAAGCTACTCATTTCAGGGCAGTTGGGAGGTGGGGGGTGGGGTGGGAGCAGGGATAGATGTAGTCCTGGTGGCCACGACCGACCCCAGTGGCCCACCTCCTCCTCCAGCCAGGCACCACTTTGAGCCTTGCTGAATTGGAGGCCAGACTTCGAACACATGAACTCTTGGAGGACATTTAAGATCCCAACCACAGCACTACAAATTTAAAAAGAAACACAAACACTACTTCTATGGTTAGAAGATTGAATCTAGATACATTGCTACATATAATAGTGTTTTAAGTCCTGAGACAAAATTTATGACAAGAATGTAAATTATTTTTTAATTTTAATTTTTAATTGACAAAATATTTGTACATTTTAAGGGGTGCATTATGATAATTTAATGTGTGTGTAATATGTTATGATAAGACTAGTGTAATTAGCATTTCTATATCCTCAAGTGTTTATCTTCTTTATGTGTTGGAAAGCTTTGGTCTGTTCTAGCTATTTTGAAATACATTATAAATTTTTGCAGACTGTTTATTCTGTTGTTCTATAGAAATTCTTGAGCAATTTCCTCCCAGCTAATTGTAACTCAAAAATTATTTTAAATTTTCCAGTAATTTAGTCATCTATCTCTGTGAACAAATAAAACATTTATTAGTAGTACCACTTACTGAACATTGCATATGCTACAATTTTTTTCACCATATATTTTTTTATCTTCCTTGTTATGCTATAAACTTTTTGTGAGCATGAACCCTGTATAATAATTCTTAATGTTTCATACAGGTTAAAGCGTATTGTTTTACATTAATGGTGCCCTTGAAATACTTGCAAGTGATGTGAACAAAAATAATTAGAGCCATAGTTTTTTAAGTCATAAAGTAAATCAATGTCAGCCAGAGTGATTATCACTTACAAGATGTTAGAGGATATTTTTAAGATCCAATTTAATATTTAAATTTTATTTTTATTAAAATTGCCCAAAATATTTTAACAAAATTGGCACAAAGTGGATTACTACTTCGAGGATATAAGGGAAACATCTTGGAAATGTGATAATATTTGAAATAAGTATGTAAAGTTAAAAGTTACTGAAACAATACAAGAGTGAGCTATTGGTATATTGCTTTTTCAGCAAATCCATAGACTCATGATATCCAGTTAGTACCTTTTTTGACAAATAATTGAACAGATGTGAATAGGAGACTATATATATATATATATATATATATATATATATATATATATATATATATATATATCTTCAGATCCTACCATCAAAATGGCTATCTTTCTGAAAAAATGTCCTGGAATTCAATGGGATTTGCTCCAACCTGTCAGTCTTCCTCATATCTAAACTCCAGATGATAAGAAAAATAAAATTGAAAAATCCTAAAATTAATTACAAGAACTTTTTGCAATTGCTCCAAGCAACTACTCCAAGTACTACTCTACAGTGAAGGTTTCAGAGTTAACATGGAGAAAGAGTTTATTGATCAGAATGTAATGGGAGAGAAAGGAATTGGAAAAGATCAATGAATTTATTGAGTTTTGCTCAGCTTGACCTTGCACACAATATATTTAAACATTAAAATAAAAAATACATCTGGAGCTTTTTGAACCAGTTGTTTACAAGCCAAATTGATTGTATCATCAGGTGAAAATTCTAGAAACTAATGTTCTCTAGTGTGACAGACACATGGTCAAAATGGCAATGTGAATTCAAATCACTGTTTTCCTAGGATTTCATTTAAGTCCTGTAGCTATTATCACTTTATCCTCTCACACCTCACCTATTGTACAATCACAAAAAGAGGTGTCACATGAAAATTAGCCAAACAGTTTGATGGATACCTGAAATGTCAGAGGGACAAGCAGCAAGTAATCTGTGGCAATGATTGAGTGTTAGTGTACTGATGTGGAAAATGACAGCATCGCAAGGAGAACATGGTCCGAGCGTGCTGGTGGAGGGCTGCAGAGGAAGCCTTGGAGCTCAGGGAAAATAGGAGAACGTGCAAAGGAACATGCTATGGCCCGAATGAGGCAATGGAGAACTAGAGCTGGCTTAGGGAACACAGGACCCCACAGAGCTGAAGTATAAGCAAAGATTGGTGTCAAATGCAGGGGAAATTGGGAGGACTATAGTAGTTCTATACATGTGAACTGAGATTATTTTAAAAACAAATGATTGTGTAAGATGGACATAATTCAATCATCCATTGAAACATAGCTATGGAATGTGCCAGACCGTAGTGTAGACTCTGAAGGTATTTCATTCCAAAATATGTTGCCTTCTTGGAGTTTAAACACAAGTGTTCCAGAAAGAAGACAAGCGAATACCATGTCAAATTATCTGTGGAGAAGTACAAAACAGATGGAGAAGATGTGCTGAAATTATTAATATGGTAGTTAGGTAAGGATTCACTGATTAGGTAAATTTTGTCATGGAAAATAAAAGTAGAAGAGCAGGGTAGGGTATCTGGACAACAGTGTGTAGAGTGCAGGGACCAGCAGTCTCAAGAGCTCCAAGAAAACATGTCTGCCGCATTCAGAAAATATCAAGTCCTGCACTCAGTCATCTCAGGTTTCCTCAAGAGAAAGGGCTCATGTAGCATATACATGCTGTGTATTTGGGTGGCAGATGGGGTTAGGATATGTAATACTTCAACCATAGACTTAGCACCAATTATGTACAAGTACCAACATAGGTGGAGAAGAATTTTCTTTAAGGTAATTGAAAACAAAACGTAATGAGTGATACAATTTGTTTCTCTCTTTCTCCCTCTCTCTTCACACACAGAGACACACACACACACATGCATGACTTCAGGAAATGCATTTAGTAAATAAGATTTAATTTTAAGAAAAATCATAATCTACAAGGATTAATGTTAAGGAAAATCAATGCCGTTTAAATTGTTTAGAATAGTCTAATTGCTAATTCAATCTATAGGAATCCATTTGCCATATGAAATTCTGCACAGTGGTCAATCTATCATAGGATGGCCAATGTATCTCTTAGAACATATATTATATATTCTAAGAGCTATTTCATTCAAATATATATGTGTGCGTGAAAAGATCATGAAGGACAGAAAGTTTATCTTTTCAAATTATATTATCCTTCCATAGTTAAGAATTTTATTAACCTATATGGAAATATGCAGAATATGTATCTAATACAATCTTTAAAAGGTCCTTCTACAATAATTTAGATGAGTACAAAAATATCAACTAGAGTATATTTTGATATGTTAGTAGTAAATTTAATAAGAATTATTAAGTCTCAATAAATGCAACACCTCTTAAACTGATTTAGAAAATAAACTTTTACTTCAAGATTATATGCTGAATGATAGCATTTCTCTATAGACCTGCTGAGGTCCAACATCTGACTTACTGAAACAGTGATTCTTTAGCTCACATGTCACCACACCACTGTCCCTTCATTGCTGATCCCCACAGATTTGTGTGACTAGCAAATGATAATTTCTGTCTTCATTGAAACCTTTGTTCTTAGGTTAAGAGTTTTATTTCGCATCTTCTACTCTACTCTCAATGACTTCATTCGGAACTATTAGAAATAAAAACTGTATGGAAAGGAAAACAATTCACCAAAAATAAACTAGAGATGGTTACTACAGCCTAGACATAAAAGAAATATGCTATTTCAATGTTTGACAGTTTGGTAATTTGGGCGTTTTCTTTACCCTCATCAGATAATATATTCATAATTAATTCATAAAAATGTACATGTTAATGTGTCAACTAAAAAGTGAAAAAAATTATAGATGTTCATGCAAATAGCAGGATTTTTATAAATAATTATTCCTAAATATTGTGCATAAAATAGTTATGACAGTGGTAAGTAGTTCCTTTACCATCAAATTGAGACCAGAAATAAGTATTTGAATTTTATATTATTACAAAAAACTTAATCCAAAAGATGCCTCTTTGTTATTTTTTTATCTTAATGCTTATTATTTTGGGGGCTACTGCACTACTTTAATTCCTAGATAGTGTTCCCTTGAGCCATGGTTTTAGTTTTCTGCTTATATACTGTATCTTAGGTGGTAGACATTACACTTATTGTAATTGAACCTCATTTTCCTGCAAACATGCAATTTTTCATATGATATTTCTATTCTGATACCTACAAGCTGTTAAGGATGGGGATTTTATAGTGTATGAAAGAGATAAAAAATATCTAGACTGCTTGTCAAGCAAGGGTTTGTATTTACAGCAGGCTAGATTAAATAGAAAATGACTTCAGTCCTTTTTTGCATGACTACTGTAGAGATAGAGAAATAGGTTAGAATTGGATAGGTTTTAATGTTGTAGATAAGAAAGCTACAGAATGGGAAATATATTGTCCATCTGCACCAAAGAATAGTGATTCAGAAGAAGGACAGGTAAACAAAACTAGCTATGGGCAAGCTCACTCGACCCATGCAAATACTGCCTCTGCATTTTCATTCGGTGATTTTACTTCACTTTGCATTGTTTTCTCCAAAATAATGTTTTTGTAAATTTTAGTGCAGCACACTGCCTCTGGTCTTGCAATCACAGTTCTTGATTTTCTAAATTTAAAGATTATTTGATCAATAATTAAACAATCAATAGTTTCTTTCTTGCTGATTTTTGTATGTGTGTACGAAATTTAAAATGACTTCAATCTTTAGTGTTAAAATTCAGAAGATTTTTAAAAATTCACTTAACCGCAATGCTGTGTGATAAAATTCCATTGAGAAACTTATGGGAAATGAAGTCATTTGTTAGAGTTGAAAGAGATTTCATAGAAAAATGTCACACTAGTATTCATAATCAATACACATCAACAAAAGTGGTACTGCTATATTCTGTTTTAATAAGTTAATATGAAAATTTGTATATTGCCTTTATGATGTTGAGGTATGTTCCTTCTATTCTGATTCTCTGAAGTGCTCTTAGCATGGATGGATGTTGGATCTTATCGAATGCTTTTTCAGCATCAGTTGAGATAATCATGTGATTTTTGTCTTTGATTCTGTTTATGTGGTGAATTACATGGATTGTTTTTCGTATGTTGAACCAGCCTTGCATCCCTGGGATGAACCCGACTTGGTCATGGTGTATAATTTTCTTGATGTGGTTTTGAATGCGCATTGCTAGTATCTTGTTTAGCAGTTTTGCATCTAGGTTCATTAATGATATAGGCCGATAGTTTTCTTTTCTTGAGCTGTCTTTATTCGGCTTTGGTATTAATGTGATGTTGGCTTCATAGAATGTGTTTGGGAGGGTCCCGTTGTTGGTGGGATTGCAAACTAGTGCAACCACTTTGGAAAACAATATGGAGGATCCTCAGATGTATGGGAATGAATCCTACCATATGACCCAGCAATACCTCTTCTGGGTATCTACCCAAAAGAATGGAAACCAAACTATGAGACCTACATATGTATATCTATGTTTATAGCTGCACAATTCACAATAGCCAAACTATGGAAGCAGCCAAGATGTCCATCGACAGATGAATAGATTACAAAACTATGGGATATGTACACAATGGAATTTTACTCAGCCATAAAGAAGAACAAAATCATGTTATTTGCAGGGAAATGGAAAGAACTGGAAAACATTATGTTAAGTGAGATTAGTCAGTCACAAAGAGTTAAGAAGCATATGTTCTCCCTAATATGCGGATGCTAGGGAGAAGATGGGGTATAAGAGGGTCTCCAGATGAAAAAGGAGAGACGCTAGAAAGCAAAGAAGTTGATTTAACTGAAGGGGATGGATGGGGGGGGCACACTAATGTATACCAAGGTTACTCACTAAACTGAACTTGAGAGGGAGAGAGGGCGAGGGAGCAGGGTGGGAATTTGGGGAAGGGGTCAAATGAGAATTGTGAGCACATATATCGTCATCAATTTGTACCTAACAAAGATGTATGCTTACAATATATGAATAAAAATAAAAATTAAAAATAAAAAAAATATATGAAAATTTTATCTTGCCTTGCCTTCATAGATATAGATTGTAACAAATTATTTGTGTTTTGTCTTGTCTCCTGATTGTTCTCATGAGAGGCCTTTGTTTAAACA
The DNA here is from genome assembly GCA_004027655.1 of Graphiurus murinus. NCBI lineage: Eukaryota > Metazoa > Chordata > Mammalia > Rodentia > Gliridae > Graphiurus > Graphiurus murinus. The sequence goes on from PVLC010001349.1 coordinate 113,782, forward strand.
TAGAATACCAAGGTGCCAGTAACTTAAAAATGAAAAAAACAAAAATCACAACTAATTATTTTTCTATAGTAGAAGAAATCTTTTGACACAGAGATGAGTAGCTCTGCTCATTACGTACTTTTATGAATGAAACTTAGATTGAGTGCCTAGAATATTATATATTACTTATAACCATATGTATAGTAGAAATCATTGTCTTATCTTTAGTATAACTGGTATAATTTTTTTATTGTCACCCTGATGCTTCCTTCTTGGAAGTAAATAATTTGGTTAGATAAGGCAGCTTTCAGACAAATTAATCAAATACTAATTGTATATCCTCTATTAGATATGCATTTTGCTCTATGTTAGCTATATATTAGCAAATAAAACAGAAAATGTTCTTAGTCTCATGAATCTTATAGTTATATAATCATTAAAATTAATGAATCCAGTATTTACTTGATGGGAATATAATGATATAAGATACAAAGGAGAAAAATGTGTTAAGGAAAAGAATACTCTATTAATCTTGGAGCATATTAACATTTTTTTTTTTTTTGCGGTACACTGGGTTGAACTCAGGGGCATTCTACCTCCGAGCTATACCCCCAGCCCTATTTTTTTATTCTTATTTGGAAACCAAGTCTCACTAAGTTTCGGAGTGCCTCACTAGGTAGCCGAGGCTGGCTGTGAACACAGATCCTCCGGTCTCAGCCTCCCGAATGCTGGGATTACAAGCGTGCACCACCACGCCCGGCTTATATTAACATTTTTTAACAAATGCTATGAAGTTACTGTTTCTTGTGACTATTGCAAAACAACATTGTTTTGGCTCTTTAGAATCTTCTTTATGCTTTAATTTCCATCACAGATGTGCTATAATTTCTCAAATTTACCAGACATTTATATGACTTTTTATGTTTCCAAATAGAACCTATGATTTACACTCCAGTCATATTTTTATTTGCCAAAATACAGTGAATGGAAATGATTGTGTGAATTATTTAATTCTTATGTTCTTTATGATGATCTCCAAACCTCTGGGACACAGTTTTCTTGTGTTATTATTTTTTTTCCTTGGCTCATAGTGAGTACTAATTAGATGAAGCCACCCCTCTCCAAGCAAGTTTTCTGATGCATGATTATGCAACTTAAACCAATCTTTAAATGTAGTCACTATGCATAACCCCAGATGGCATAAGTTGCATACGTAATATTCTTTTATTTGGTGATGACGACAAGTATTTCCAACTTTTCTTTCTCTAGGCCTTTGAGTAGGCTGGTATCTTATGTAGATTTTACCAGCTCAAATATAAAAGTAAGTCACAGAAACTTGAATCCATAATTTTCAAGGATGGTGGAGAATCTGTTGTCATTTATGTAACACATGTGCTCATACAAATTTATTCTTACATGCAAAGGTCTATCTATCATCTATTTATCTATCTATCTATCTATCTATCTATCTATCTATGTATCTATCATCTATATATATATATAAAGATTAGAATATGGGGAGGAGAAAAAATATGTTAAAAAAAGACATGTAACACTTTAATAATCTCTGTGACTTAATTATTTGCCAGGTACTATTCAAATATATTCAATTTCTCTGTATTTTAATAAAGGAAAGCAATAGAAAAATGTTTAGTGAATTCAGAGAGTATTTGATCAAAAGGTAATGTATTGAACATCAGTATAAGTTAAAGGAGCATCAATTTGTCTATCCCTAGTTATGTGGCAGAAATAAGACTAGGACCTGGTGTTTTTTGTTCTTCATTAAGTAAAATCTTGATTTTACTTGGAGTCTTAATACGAATGAATAACTATATGAAAAATTGGTGGCTATGGGTAGATATCAGTGATGTCAATGACAGATTCGGTTGGTGAATGGAAATTCTCTGCAACTTAGTGAGACCCTGTTTCAAAAATAAAGAATAAAAATAGGGCTGAGTTATAGCTCAGAGGTAGAATGCCTCTGAGTTCAATCCCCAGTACTGAAAAAAAAAAAAAAAAGTGGGGAGGAGAGGTGCAAAGTAAGAACAAATATTTCGTTTGAGGAATCACTCTAAACTCAGACCTGTCACCATACTAATGTGACTCCACGGAGACCCATTTGGATGTTTGACATCTAGAAGGATAAGATAGTAAATTTATATTGATTTAAGCTAAATTTGCTGTAATTTCTTACAATAGCACTGGGCATTAAAATAATTACCTTTTATAGTGCTAGTGTGTGTGTGCGCATGTGTGGGCATTTGAATTGCTTTCTAGTATCATGTTATCATGTGTTTTCTTTTCTTCTTCTTTTTTTTTCGGTACTGGGGATTGAACTCAGGGGCATTCTACCTCTGAGATATACCCCCAGCCCTATTTTTACTTTATTTTGAAACCCGGTCTCACTAAGTTGCGGAGTGCCTCACTAGATAGCTGAGGCTGACCATGACCCCGGATCCTCCAGTCTCAGCCTCCCGAATGCTGGGATTACAAGCGTGTGCCACCACGCCTGGCAGTATCATGTGTTTTCTTACTGAAGCATTTTCTTTGATATTTATATTGTTGATGTGCCAGAAAGAATTCTATAACTTGTTGCTTATCTTTTATTTCTTTCTTAAAATTTAATTTTTCAAAATGTGCTTTTGCTAG
>PVLC010001349.1:116509-147178 GCA_004027655.1 Graphiurus murinus
TTAAATTTTTTTTTTTCTTTTTTTTTTTTTTTTTTTTTTTTTTTTTTTTTTTTTTTTTTTTTTTTTTTTTTTTTTTGCAGTACTGGGGATTGAACTCAGGGGCATTCTACCTCTGAGCTGTGCCCTCAGCCCTATTTTTTATTCTTTATTTTGAAACAGGGTCTCACTAAGTTGTGGAATGCCTCACTAGGTAGCTGAGGCTGGCCGTGAACCAGATCCTCCGGTCTCAGCCTCCCAAATGCTGGGGTTACAAGTGTGTGCCACCACGCCCGGCTATCTTTCCACATTTTGACTATAATGTGCTTGGGCATTATACACTTTGCATTTATGCTGCTAGTATGCAAAGGTTATTCTGACCTCAAGAAGTCTGTTTAGCCTCTTATTTTCTGGTTCTCTGTTAAACTCTTAGCTGATCCAGAATCTTATTTGTTACCATCATGAAGCTACATCCCTCTTTTAATTTCTCATGAGAAAAAAATCTTATTATTTTCAAAATGTCCCTTCTACTCCTTAAACTTTCTCACAATTTCCTCACAATGAATGCATGCGAGGAAAAAAGAGTTTGCATTCTCTGACTTCTCCTTTTGGATAGAGCCCTTGTGTCATTGCTCTGGAGCTGGGAGTAGGTGGCAGGGCCTGCCTCTCTTGAGGTGATAGTCCTGTTCTGTAGGCATGGTGCTGAGGGAGAGTATTCTTTGACATTATTTTCAGTCTTCTGCCTCTAGCATGGAATCTCCACCCTGTGTCAGAAGGCACTGCAACTGAGGGCTGTGTTCTCAGACTCTAATTCCTGGAGCATGATTTCTACCCTGCACAAGGGGCCTGGGTAGAGTAAGAAAGCTCCTCCCCCCTCAGCTGCTCTTGCCCGGAACAGATCTACCACATAGAGCTAGAGGATGAGAACAGTTGGCAGGCTGTCCATCCTGGCATATCCCTAAATTGGAAACTGAGAAAGCACATGTGGTTGGCTGGGGAAGTTTGGACTAGACTGTCCATCATGGTGGACTTGAGAGGAAGTGGGTGAGTCATGGTTTGATTGCCATATTGTTCTCTGTTCATACCAGGCTTTAGTATATTTTCCTAAATAAATCTTCATCCATTTACTATCGGCTGCTATAGCAATTTTAAGAAATTTCAAATGGTGGGATGTTCTTATAATTGTCATCAGTTAAGGTTGTTTCCCTGGGGAGAGGGTCTCTGGAGATGCACATTTAACCGTTCCAGAAATGACACTCCTGGAGTAGAGTTTCTTGGAAAGACAGTGACTGTAGGTCATGTGTTACAAAGTTGCATTTTGAAAGCAGCGGGTAATTACACATCCTGAAAGAAACAAACAGAAGGGCATTAGTGGGGGGAGCAGAAAGATATCCATAAATCTGGAGAAAATCTGTAAAATTGTAAGTCAAACACTGAGTGATCCCCTAGCATACAGTGCACAATTACATTCTCGTCAAGAATCCAGCAGGGTACATTCACATCCACTACTCTTGTTTTCCTGAGAATAAAATGGAGAGGTAAATAGCTATGTTCAGTAGCATAGGCTTGAGCAAATGACATTGAAAATTTCTATTTCCTAAGGAGGAAGGAGCAAACACATTTTGAAACTCCTAATACTATGTCATTTGGGCAATAATTTCTCTTTAAAAAATCTTCTAAGCCAGGGGTGGTGGCGCATGCTTGTAATCCCAGCATTTGGGAGGCTGAGACCAGAGGATGCGGTTCACGCGACTGGTCTCAGCTACCTAGTGAGGCACTCCGCAACTTAGTGAGACCCTGTTTCAAAATAAAGAATAAAAAAAAAAAAAAATAGGGCTGAGGGTATAACTCAGAGGTAGAATGCCCCTGAGTTCAATCCCCAGTACCGCTAAACAAAACAAAACAAAACAAAAAAATCTTCTAGTGGATTTCTGCTAAGATTAAATAATCATCTACCTTTTCTGTTGTGTGAAAATCTGTTGAAATGGTATCTACAGTGAAGAGCAGAAAGTTGATGTTAAATGCATCCATATTACACTGTGTTAGATACAGAATATTATAAATGCTTTCCCTGACATTTTTATAATAGGAAATAATCTAGCTGAATACATAAAAATTATTCCTATTCATTTTAAGTGTGGTCTTTATTCTAGCTTTTCTATTATAAATCTTAAATTAATTGTAATTAATGCAACTTAGTCATTTACTCTTGTTTCTTTTCAAATGTCAAAGCCTGTTTGTATTAAGTACTCAGGTATTCAGCTACTGAATAAAAATCATTAGACAAATAAAGTAACAAACTTAAGGAAAGCTTTTGGCAAGTGACAGTCATTCATGTACCAATGACTACAAAGGAAACCTGATTACTTATCTTTGCTTAATTTTCCCTGATTTGTATGCTTAATCATCTACTACAGCATTTGTGTCAGTCTTCAAATATGCCATTTTCTTATAAAATTAAAATATTGAAACTAATGTTCCAAGGCAAGTATTTAGCTCCAAGGAATTTGAGAACTTTTGCAAACGGATGACATTTCTCATTAAAAATAAAATTTGTTGAACTATATATTTAATAAAAAGTATCCCACTAACCAGAAAATATAAATAAGCTTCTTAAAGTTCTTAAATGAATACTTAATATTTACCTGGAAACTCTTTACTTTAAAACTTTAGTATATTCCTGTTGTTTAAAAATTAGTGTACACCTTTAATTTAAATACCATTACAAATTAGTACTAAGTGCTTATAGTCTTTGAAGAAGTAACTCCTGGATATAAGTTTGAATTCCTAGGCATTATTATGGTAAATAACATTCAGTTCTCTAATAAATAAGACTTTTCTTTCCTTCCTTTTCTTTTCTTTTTCTTTCCTAGCTGTCTTTGTCATCCCCTTTCAATTGTTTCATCTGGGTCATTGGGTAAAGTCCTCTCTTAACCCTGTATGTGTATGCAGAGTCTATCTTACCATTTTCTGTACCATCATCACCTTACCAGCATTGTCTTCATTTTACTATCGAGTAGCCCACACTTATCTGCAAGGGATAGCTTCCAAGACCCCTAGTAGATGCCTGAAACAACAGATAGTACCAATCCTTACAAGTTCTATTTTCTTTTCCTATGCATATGTGCACAAATATAATACTTTTCCCATTTTAAGTAAGAACATATCACACATTGTTGCCATAACTTTTGCAGTTTGGATACAACAGCAAAAGCAGAACAAATTTCTTTTTCCGCCTTCAGTCTCTCAGATAGTTTGTTGTTGCTATAGATCTTAGCAACCTCTGCATATGATTTTTATTAAGCCAAGTGCTTTCACTTAAAGGAAGCACTTTATGGCTTCTCTTGGCATCATTTCTGAATTGCCAACATCACTACTTTTGTGCTTTGAGGAAATGATTAATAAAGTCAGAGTTACTTATAGTAACCCCACAGTTAATTTGATTTCAGAGGTGGCCACTGAGTGACTAACAAGTTGATGGTGTATACAGTGAGAATATGCTGGACAGAGAAATGATTCAAGACTCTGAATGATGAAGGGGGCCAGTGAGATTTTATCTTTCTACTCAGAATAGTATGCCATTTAGAATTCATGGACTCTTTATTCCTGGAATTCTCCTTTTGCTATTTCAGGACCACTATTGATGGAAGCCAAGTGGAATTGTTGAAAGTGAAACTGTGGATAAGGGATGATTACTGCACTAATTCCCTATATAATTTTATTTAGTTTGTATTGCCTACAACTTATCTTTTTATTCTGTACTACATTCCAATGTTTGCATGGTATTTTATCTTATTTATTTCTCTAGACAAATACTTCATTGTGTAATATTTCTCTATTTCTACTATTTTCCTTGATTTTCATCTCTTTCCCTTTCTCCTTCCTTTTTTTCCTCCCTCCCCATTCTCTCTCTTTCTTTCTTTGTTTCTTTCTTTCTTTTTCTTCACATCTATCTTTAACTTCTGTGAAAAAGGAAAATGATCTTTTCTATCAAAGTTACAAGATCACATAGAAACTGGCAGGCTTCCATTTTATAACTGCAGCTTAGGTTTCCATTATGTAACTTTTCTACATGAGTCTATATGTTCCACTCCCAAATGTACTGGTTTCACGTTTTTCCTTTTGTAAAATCTGCCCAGGGAAATATTGGGAAGTCTTACTCCATCCAATGGAGGATGGCTCACTGATCTGCGGATTAGGGGGAAAAATGATGGCATGGACTTCCTGTGTGGTGTGCTTGCTCTAGTTTAACGGTGTCTTTGCACCCTTCTGCACAGAAGTATATTGCCTTTCTGAGTTATTTTTTATTTCATGAGTTTTTATTTGGGACTTTGCTAAAATCTGTTTCTAACACTTCTATGAGTCTGTCTGTCAAATCTTATGAACCTCTCATTTTCCTAAGGAAATTATCTATCCCTCTTCCATTATCAACCTTTGTAATATATTTTTCTTCAGCAAATTTAATTGTGACCCAGGACCAATGGTTTATATATTTGAAGCTAACTTGGCTCGAAGTTCTCTATACCACTATTAACACCCATTAAAGTAAAAAACTGTTAGTATATAAGTTTATAAATTTTTATCAATATACATCTTGGTAATCACAAACAGAACATATGAAGTTTTAATGACAGAGTTCTTGTATTTTCTCCAAGTGTTATCATTTTACAAAGAAGCTTCTAATTTACTCACAATATGGGGATTTTGGATGTGAAATTGATTGTGTTGCTTTTCAAAATATAGGGCATATAGTGGTATACTTATGACTGTCATTATTTGTATCAATTATTAATCCTTTCCAATTGATTTATCAGCTTATTGTTAGCATGTCTAAACATTTTTTCCCATGAAACTTCTCTGCAAGGCTTCTATGTTGCAAGCAGAGCTTCATATTCTTTTATAACTGTTTACATGACTTTCAAAAAGAAACACATGTATGTAATCAGTACCTGGATCAAGAAATAGAATCTTACCTGCTTACCAGAAACCCATCCATGGCATAGTAATTTCCTTATTTTTAATAATTGCAGTGATATTATTACATATAATAACAACAATATTAATACTTTCCATTTCTATAAATATGACATGGAGTATTATCATTCTGAATCTATTTTTTAAATGTAAAACTCACATAACATTATTTTAATGTAATTGTTATTTGTTAATTCTCACTTTTTCAGAGCATAATTACTCAATATCTATTTTGTAGAAGTATAGAACACTCTCAGTATTGAGATACTTAAAAAAAAGATCATGGAAAATAAGACACTCTCAGTATTGAGATACTTAAAAAAGAGATCATGGAAAATAAGAAAAAAAGCATTTAACAGTCTAGTTCTTATTTTCACTTGTAATGTACATCCTCGCTGTGACACACAGATGTACAGGTGTCATGTGACATTAGGATAACCATGGTGCTGGCCAAGAGCTCGGGCTTCTCAATTCCTATACCAGTACCAGACATCTGAGAAGTGACAAGCTGGTTCAGTGAATAATGGAATGCTGTCAGAGTAGGATGTTTGTGGATCTGTTGACCTCATAAACTTCTAAGACAAGGAAGATGGAAGAAGAGAGTGAGTAAAAACATTAACAATAAGACTAGTGAACTAATTAAAATAAAGAATAAAGAAACCAGTGATAAAAATGTAATAATAGAATCCTAACAAAATTTCTCTTTTGTTTTTTTTTCCTAATAGAAGTTGTTCGTTTAATAAAGGGTTTCAGAATAATTTTCCTTTAAAATATATTGACACTCAAGTAGGAACTATCAAATCTATTAGTCACATTTGTCATTCATGATTTATTTCTTCAGAGAGCTGTACTTTAAAGTGGGTCAATTAGATCTATTGATAACAAAACTCGCAAACAAGGGGGATACCAAGAAGTGATGTTAGAAGAGTCAAGATTGAATCTCTGGTGTAAAAAAGTCTTATAACAATCCTCTCAACATTATGAGTTTTACATTCACTATAGAAAATAATATTCAATTAATATATATTATCTGAAAGACTACCATATGCCAGAAACAAGGATATGTTACTGTAGTCTTTTAATCTCAATATAATATATGGAATCTTAGATGAAAAATGAATTTATTTACTCCCAGGCCTTTTTATAATAAAAAGTTAAATATTAATGTACTGTCCTAATTCAATTGTGAAACTGCCTTTTATAAACTCAATATATAAGACAAAGAAAGGCAATCAAGATTAAAAATAAGAATGACATTGTACCAATGATCTTAAAAGGGTTCTAGAGAAAAAAAGTAATTAATTGCCAGAAAGCATTCTATTATTAGATACTTGAAACAGAATACTAAATTCAATTCAAAATTTACTATTGGTCTTGCCTCAGATAATTTTTGATTATGTAGGTGATGTATATGTGCATTTTTTTTTTTTTTTTTTTTTTTTGCGGTACTGGGGATTGAACTCAGGGGCATTCTACCTCCGAGCTATACCCCCAGCCCTATTTTTTATTCTTTGTTTTGAAACAGGGTCTCACTCAGTTGTGGAGTGCCTCACTAGGTAGCTGAGGCTGGCTGCGAACCCGGATCCTCCGGTCCCAGCCTCCCGAATGCTGGGATTACAAGCGTGCGCCACCACGCCCGGTTGTGCAATTTTTTAAAATAAGAGGGAATTTAGATAATGGAGGAGAAAACTTCAGTTGAGTGAAAGAGTTGGTTTGGGGGAGGGAAAGAAAGGGAGAATTAACACCACTGACTGTACATATATGAGAATACAAATGTCAATCTCAATATTTTGTGTGGGGAAGGAGAAGGAGTGGAGAAGGAGCCAGGGGAGAGTGCACCAAGTGCTGTGCACATTATGTCACTATCTCTATGAACTCCATTATGATCTGAGACTATAGTGCATCAATAAAAGTATTAAAAAGATATTATAGATTTTGTCCAGAATGTGCCTGGAGGATGAGAAACCAGGGGCCCAATAGGGCTTTATTTGATCACAGGTATAGGCTGATAACTCAACAGTCTCTCTACCACCAGAGTTTGTGCCTGACATTCATGCATGCTAGTGTCTGATAGTACTCCACGTGATCGTAACAAGCAGATCAAGACAGGTGTCTCAGGAGCCATCAAATCACAGTAAGCTGGGCCACCAGCTGGGAATACAGCAATAACTGACTTTGCTGAGCCTAAGCCCACTGGCCACAAAAGCCAGAGGTGAGCGCCTTGCAGTATCACAGGCTCACAATCAGCAGAGCAATGGTGGGTTCTGCGGGGCACTAAACCCCAACCAGGAGGCTGCAGGCTCTAAACAGAACATCATAGTCTCTGACCCTGAAGAGATTGGGCCTATGTACCACTGCAGCCTGCAGCCAATCAGGGACTCCTCTCTGCCTATACTAAGAACTATATCCAGTTGAAGAGGATCTGGGGGACAAACTCAAAAGTTTGATTATATGAGTCAGCTTGGTAGAGGCAAATATATACCTCCAGGATAGACTTTAATATAAAGGGATAACAAACAGACATGAAATTGACAAACAAAGAGGAAGACAATATCCAGACAACAGAAATACAAACAAGAGAACTCTGAAAATATGAGAATGAGGAACAGTGAGGAAACAATAAACTTCCACATCTCAACAACAAGAGAGATCACCATTCCTGATCTGCAGGAAATGTAAGAAGGAGAATTCTGAATTTTGATCTTCAATATGATGAAAGGCTTTAAAGACAGTGTACAGGAAATTAAGGAGGAAAGTGAGGCCCTAAGAAATAAACAAAAGAGGCTTTGAGTGAAATGAAGGAGTCAATAAATGAATTAAAGACAGCAATAGAAACCAACACTTGCAGGTTAGACCACATGGAAAACAGAGTATCACTGGAATACAGTTTATTCAAAACTGAAAACACAGTCAACAATATACAAAAGACATTACAACAATACAACCTAAAAATGCAAGAAATTTGGAACAATATGAAACATCTTAACTTATAGATAAAGGGCATTGAAGAAGGTCTAGAAGCACAGACCAAGGGTATCAGACACTTCTTCAGAGAAATAATTTCAAAGAATTTCCAAACTTAGAAAAAGATTTGGACATCCATGTACAGGAGACAGTCAGAACACCATTAAGGCAAAATCAAAAAGGACCTCCCTACACCATATAATAATCAAATTGACTAACATAGAGGCCAAGAAAAGAATCTTAAATGCAGCAAGAACAAAAAAGCAGATGACATTCAGAGAAGAAACAATAAAAATCACTCCAAGTTTTTCAACCAAAGTCATGAATGCCAGGAGGGAATGGTAGGATGTTGGAAGTAAACAACTTCCAAAGCTGGACATGGTGGTGCATGCTTGTAATCCCAGCATTCAGGAGGCTGAGACCGGAGGATCTGGGTTCAAGGCCAGCCTCAGCTACCTAGTGAGGCACTCCACAACTTAGTGAGACCCTGTTTCAAAACAAAGAATAAAAAAAAGGGCTGGGGGTGTAGCTCAGAGATAGAATGTCCCTGGGTTCAATTCCTAGTACTGCAAAAAAAAAAAAAAAAAAAAAATCCAAAGAAGAGTACTATATTCAACAAACATATATATCATTCAAAATTGATGGAGAAATAAAAATATTCCAAGACAAGCAGAAACTTAAAGAATTCATAACTACCAAACCAGCACTAGAGAAAATACTTAAAGAAATAAAACACAAAGAGGAAAAAGAAGCAAATTGCAGAATCAGAGAAGAGGCAAACTTCACAGTGAGCAATTAAACAAAGGAGAAATAACACTATATCAAACAGAAAATAGAACTCAAAATGACAGGAAACAAAAATCATATCTCAATAATAGCACTAACACCAAAGGTCTTAACTACCAAATTAAAAGATATAGACTGACAATGATTAAAAACCATAATCCAACTATATGCTGCTTGCAAGAAACACACCTTACAGTCAAAGCTATCCATATGCTAAAGGTGAAAGGATGGAAAAAGATATACCATACAAATGCAGGCCAAAGACAAGCCAGGGTAGCAATGCTCATAGCCAACAAAATAGACATTAAGCTAAAACACAGCTTTGACACAGCACTCAAGCCATGCTATGAGATATTCTACACAAAAGATGAGTAAAATCTCCTCAGACCTAAAGAAAAGTATAAACCAAAGGGACCTAATAGACATATACAGAATATTTCAACCAGCAAGAGCTGAATACACATTCTTCTCAGCTGTCCATGGAACCTTCTCCAAAATAGATCACATCCTGGGCTACAAAGCAAGCACCAGAAAATTTAAAAAAATGTAACATAATTTCCTACATTTTATTAGATTACAACAGAATGAAAGTAGAAAGCAACAACAGGAAGACAAAAAGAAATTGAATAAATGCATAGAGACTGAATGATAAACACTCGTATGAGGACATGTATCAGAAAAGAAATAAGGGAATAAATAAAAAAATTCTAGAATTAAGCAAAAATAGAAATATGATATATCAAAATCTATGGGATAATTTGAAGGTGGTGTAAGGAGGAAATTTTATACCACTGAGTCCCCACATAAGAAAAACAGAAAGTCAGCAAATAAACAACTGAATTTCACACTTCAAGGACCTAGAAAACAGGAATAGTCCAATCCCATAGCCAGTAGAAGGTAGGAGATAATTAAAAAGAGAGCAGAAATCAAAGAAATAGAGTGTAAAAAAATATAAAGAATCAAGCCGGGCATGGTGGCGCATGCTTGTAATCCCAGCATTCGGGAGGCTGAGACCGGAGGATCCGGGTTCGCGGCCAGCCTCAGCTAACTAGTGAGGCACTCCGCAACTTAGTGAGACTCAGTTTCAAAATAAAGAATAAAAAATAGGGCTGGGGGTGTAGCTCGGAGGTAGAATGCCCCTGAGTTCAATCCCCAGTACCGCAAAAAAAAAAATAAATAAATAAAAAATAAAAAAAAAATAAATAAATAAAGAATCAACAAAACAAAAAGCTGGTTCTTTGGAAAGATTAACAAGATTGACAAACTCCAAGCCAACCTAACCAAAGGAAAGATAGAATCAACACAAATTAACTCAAGACAGATCAAAGACCTTGAGATTAGACCAGGGAATTTGAAATTACTAGCCAAGGGAATAGAACTTACACTTTAACATATAGGCACAGATAGAAACATACTCAATAAGATCCTCAAAGCTCAGGAAATTAAAACAAGTGGGATGGCATTAAACTAAAAAGTTTCTGCACATCAAAGGAAACCATTGCCAGGCATAGTGGTGCATGTTTGTAATCTCAGCATTTGGAAGGCTGAGACAGGAAGATCACAGGTTCATGGCCAGCCTCAGCTACTAGTGAGTCCCTGTGCACTTAGTAAGACCTTATTTCAAAATAAATAATAAACAAAAAATATGTCTGGAAGTGGAGATCGGAGGTAGAATGCCCCCAATACCATCTCCAGTACTCTAGTACTGCAAAGAAAAAAAAAAAAAAAGAAACCATCAAGAGTCTTTTGGGGAAAAAAAGAGTCTTTGGAATTTGGAATGGGAGATCTTTGCCAACTCTTCCTTTGATAGAGGACTAATATCTAGGATATACAAAGAACTTAAAAGACTTTATATCAAAATAACAAATACCCCAATAAAAAAAAAGAAAGGATACAAATGGCCAATAGATACATAAAAAATGTTCAACCTTATTAGCAATCAGGGAGAAGTAAGTAAAAACTACACCGAGATTCCATCTAACACCAATTAGAATGGCAATCCTCAAGAAGCCAACAAACCAATAAATGTTGGTAAGGATGTGGAGAAATAGGAACTGTTCTACACTATTGGTGCGATTAAAATTAGTTCAGCTGCTGTGGAGATCAGTGTGGTGATTTCTCAGAAAACTGGCAATGGATCCATCATATGATCCAGCTATAACACTTCTGAGTATCTTTCCAAAGGGACTGAAATCAGAGAAATATAGTAATATATGCAGACCCATGTTCCTATCCGCACAATTTATAATAGCCAAAATATGGAACCAACCTAGATCTCCATCAACAGATGAATGGATTACAAAATCATGGGAAATGCACACCATGAACTTCTACTTAGGAATAAAGAAGAAAAAAAAATATGTAATTTGTAAACAAATGGAAGGACCTGGAGAACATTCTGTTAAGTGAGATTAGCCAGTCACAGAAAGTAAAGGGTGATATGTTTTCTCTAATACGCACAAGCTAAGGAGTAACTGGGATACCAGAGGAACTCCAGATATAATGGAGTTTTGGAAAACCTCACTGGACCAGGGAGGTGGTTTAAGGAAAGAGGAGGGAGAAGACTGAGGTTCATTAATGGAAATACTACTATATGTACATCGACTATATGTACATATGTGAATATATCAATGTCAATCTCAGTACTGTGTATAGGGAAGGGGGAAAATGAGGAGGCAGGTGGGGGGGTGGCACCAGGTGCTATGCACATGTATGTCATTGTCAACATGACTTACAATACTTACAATAAAATATGTGAGACTATAATTCACCAATTTTAAAAAAAGTTGCTATAATGCTTATTATATGCTTTCAGTTTTTGTTGAGGCATCCAATTGATCCAAATTTTTTAATATTTATCTTTTATGACATATTGTCTTTGATGATCCACATTCTTGCCACTGACTTCTTTTTTTTTTTTAATTTTTTTGCGGTACTGGGGATTGAACTCAGGGGCGTTCTACCTTCAAGCTATACCTCCAGCCCTATTTTTTATTCTTTATTTTGAAACTGAGTCTCACTAAGTTGCAGCGTGCCTCACTAGGTAGCTGAGGCTGGCCGTGAACCCGGATCCTCTGGTCTCAGCCTCCCAAATGCTGGGATTACAAGCGTGCAACACCATGCTCGGCTTGCCACTAACTTCTTAAACACTCATATATTCCATCATGTTGACAGTAGATATAAAAATTATTGAAAACATCACATTTAATGATAGACAAAAGGAAGGAACTGGAAAAAAGAATACCTGATTCTCAGAGGTGTTGGGATCATGATGCCAGAAATGTATTTAGTTTATCTCATGTGACTTATAACTTATGAAGCAGGGAAGCCCCTGTGAGATATATCTTTTTCCTTAATATGAGTACATGTGTGAGCACTGTATGTCAGGTCTCTTTTTCATCCAGTTATCAGCATCTGTAGAGATTAAACTTCAGTCATATCTCAGTTCCATCACTCACAAAATTCATTGGCTTTTTTTTTTTTTTTTTTTTAATTCCCTGCTATTACTAGTGTCAGTTCTTTTCCCAGCCACTTCCCTTAGGGATTTTTTACCAATTACTCCCTCTCTAATAGAAGCAATTTTAAAATCACTAGAATCTTTAAAAGGAAACAGTTGGCAGTTTCCAGCAGTAGTAGATGTGCAGTGTGATTGTGGGGAAGTTTTCAGGGAAGCTGTAAATGCCTGAGGCACTGGTCTCAAAGAATTAACAAGATCACAGCTGGGTTCTGAACAGCTAAAGTGAATAATAATGGATTTTTGGACCTCTGTGATGCCTCTTACTATTCCTATCATAGATCTTAGCATTAGAATAGTGTATACATGATTTTTTACAGTATTTATCTTAGGTGGAGTAGCTCCACCAGTAAATAAATGGTCTGAATAAAAGATGAGCCATTGCTTTTGTTGGATTGGGTACATTTAGAAACATTACCATCTCTTTCAAATCTGAGATTATTTTCAGAACCACTTTTTGGGGGTCTGATGAATAAAATGAGTGTGTGTGTGTGTGTATGTGTGTGTGTGTGTGTGTGTGTGTGTGTATGTTAAATAGCTAGGAAGAAAAGAAGGCAGATATTACTTTTAAACATGTTACAAGCTGATAGGTGGAAATTTTCTGTATGATCTATTATATGAACCATTTCTTGAATGTTACATGTGTAATGGGAAATAATATGCATTCTGTTATTTAGGTTAATTTTAAATATCATGTTATTTTGATGTTTCTTACTAATGTTTTATCTATCCAATCTAGCAATTGCTGAAATATATTGCTATTGGTATAGATTTGTCTACTATTCCTTCTGGATTTCTCAATATTGATTGTTTTTTATATACAGAGTGATATCATTTGGTGCAAAAATTAAAAATTGTTCCAGTTTTCTGAGGAATTAAACCTTTGATCATTAAAAAGTAATATACTTTCGTTAGAAATTCTTTTTGCCTGTAAGTCCTTTTAATCTGATATTAATAGAGGAATAGCAGGGCTCCCTTTGGTTAGTATTAGAATTGACTATCTTTCTTTCTCAACTTACTTTTAATTAGACATGGATTTACCACAAGGAATCTCAGTTCTCTGATTGCTAAAGGCACAAGACAGGAAGAAATCTTTATACTCTACCTTCTTCCAGAAGTATGGAATGTGAGTATGGCTTGGTTTATCCTCTACATCATAATAATGATAAGGAGGTTCCCAACCATTTTGGTACCAATACACAAGTATTGTTCTGGTCTCACTGGACAAGTTGCTGTTAGTGGATCTTATCAAACACTGAGGCCAGAGAAGAAGCTTGACTGCAATGAGAAGGTCCTGAATAAGACACTCGTAAGTGGCTGTTGGATGACCAATAAGACTCAACCTGTAAAATTAATTTTTCCCTGAGCATCTGCTAAGGGAGTTTAGGGGAAGAAAAGTAAAAAACTTCATCCAAGGATTAGGGTTCCCTGAGGTCCTAGAAAGAAGTGCACCTGTGCTGGAAATTTAGATATGAAATTATGTGTTAAATTTGTGAGATTGAACAATTTCACTTTTAAATTATGAATAATTACAATCACCATATTGGAGTATGACATGGTTTAATCTCATCTATAATGTAATAAAAATAAATTATAACATGCAATACCAAAGGTAATAATATTCTGTTTTCCTTGATTTACAATGTTTGAGATATTTGCATATGTTTTAAATTTATAATATCTCACTCTGTAAGTGTTCATTTTGATATTATATTGATATTTTCTATTATTTTTCTTGAATGTCTCCTACACTGTACATGTGGTGTGTCCCAGAAAACATGAACCAACTTCTTCTTTTAGCTTTCAGTATCATTATACTTATTTATTTTATTTTTTGCAGTGTTGGGGATGGAACTTGGGGGCATTCTACCTCCAGGCTACAGCCCCAGCCCTATTTTTTTTTTCTTTATTTTGGAACAGGGTCTCACTAAGTTGCTAAGGGCCTCACTAAGCAGCTGAGGCTGGCCACGAACCCAGATCCTCCAGTCTCAGCCTCCCAAATGCTGGAATTACAAGTGTGCGCCACCACGCCCAGCTCAATATCATTATATTTATGAAGTATGTCATTTAAAGAAGCAGCTAACTAAATATTTTATATTCATTCTGACAATATCTGGAATATTTAATTATGCAAATATAAGGTTATCCTTTTGTTCTTCCTATTTTGTTATATGTGTGTATATATACATACATATACAAGGTGTGAGATAGGGATTTACTTCCATATTTCTACAAAAGGATAACCAGTTTTCCCAACACCATGTGTACAAAAAGCTGTCTCTTCTCCAACATATGTGTTTGGCACCTTTGTTGAAAATCAATTGGCTATAAGTGTGTTCATTTGTTTTTGTGTCTTCTATTCTGTTCCATTGACCTATTTGATTGTTTTTGTTCCCAAACCATGCTGTTTTTATTACTGTAGCTCTGTAGTGTAATTTTAAGCCAGGAATTGTGATGCCTCCTGCATGGCTCTTATTGCTGAGAATTTCTTTGGATATTATGGGTTCTATGTTTCTCCATGTGAAATTTATGACTTTTTTTCTAGGTCTGTGAAGAATGACATTGGTATTTTTATAGGAATTGAATTGACTCTGTAGATTACTTTTGGTAGAATGGCCATTTTGATAATATGTTTTCTGCCTATTTGAGAGTAAGCAAGATCTTTTCAACTTCTGAGATCTTCTTCAATTTATTTCTTTAGTGTTTTATAATTTTCATTGTAGAGGTCTTTTATTTTTTTGGTTAGGTTTATTCTGAGGTATTTTGTTGATTTTGAGGTTACTGTGAATGGATTTTTTTTTTTTCTGGATTTCCTCCTCAGTGGACTCATGGTTGGCACATAGAAAAGCTACTGACTATTTTTAGGTTGATTTTGTATCACACTACTTTGCTAAATTTGCTAATCAGCTCTAGAAGTCTTTTGGTTGAGTTGTTTCATGTCTTCTAGATATAATATCATGTCATATAAAAATAAAGTTAATATTAATTCTTCTTTTCCTATGTAAATTCCTTTGATACCCTTCTCTTGTCTTATTTCTCTGGCAAGAGTCTTGAGGGCTATATTGAAAAGGAGTAGTGATAGTGGGCATTCTTTTCTTGTTCTTAATTTTAAAGAGAATTCACATATGTTTTCCCCATTCAAAATGACATTGGCTTTGGATTTATTGTATATTTTCTTAATGATGTTGAGATATGTTCCTTCTATTACAATTATCTGCTGTGTTTTTAATGTGAATGGGTGATGGATTTTGTCAAATGCTTTTTCAGCATTTGATGATTCTGTGATTTTTGTCTTTAGTTCTATTTGTGAGGTGAGTAAGATGTATTGATTTGCATGTGTTGAACTAATTGTGCTTTACTAGGATGAAAACAACTTGGTCATGGTGTACAATTTTCTTGGTATGGTTTTGATTGTGCATGTCTAGTATTTGGTTTAGAATTTTGCATCTATGTTCATCAATGATATTGGTATGTAATATTCTTTCTTGGGGTGTCTATTTTTATTTTGGTATGTAGTTGATACTGGTCTCATAGAAGGAGTTTGGAAGAATTTTATCTCTTTCAATTTCACAGAATAACTTGTGAAGTATTGGGTTTAGTTCTTCTGTAAAAAAAATTTGTAGAATTCAGTTGGACATCTGTCTGGACCTGGGTTTTCTTTGATAGCAGGCTTTTTATTGCTGTTTCTATATCTTTGCTATTGGTCAGTTTGGGTTTTCTATATCCTCTTGGTTTAGGTAGTTTGTATTTGTCTAGAAATCTGTTGATTTCTTCCATATTTTCCAGTTTATTTTTATCATGAATGAGTGTTGGATATTTTCAATTGTTTTTTCAGCATCTATTAAGATGATCATGTGTTTTTTGTCCTTAGTTTTACAGGAGTTTGCTGTGTGATTTGGCTGGTTGCCCGATAGATTCACAGTTGTCTTTATGAGTCAGGATGTAGCCACTGGGTTCCCTGCAGGAAGGCCCTGTTGTTTCTTGGTCCCATCTAGTTTAGTACAGCCACAGTGTTCACTGGGTGATCTGGATGAGAAGTCTGGAGAGTCACCACCTTGAGGTATTGTAGCATGGTGAGATGAATGTGATTACTTTTGATTATGGTTTTCTGAAGTCACTGGCTTGACAAGATTCTACTTCTTTGTTGGAGTTGTTCTCTGAGAACTGCTGTATCCTGCTGCCAGCCCTGGCTCAGCAAGATGACACCACTTCTACTCTCTGCTCACCAAGTGAAACTCTTAAGACTGTTTTCAGTCTTCTGCTTTCTATGCTGCATCCAATTCCACCATGTTTTGTTTGTCTTTCTTCTGTTAAGTTCTGATGGCTTTGCTTTTCTTTCTTGCTAAGAAGCAGTCTTCCTGCTGATTGAGTTTTGAGTCTCGCAGAGCAAAAGAAAGGTGCTATCTTCCTCTATTCCATCATCTTTTCCTGTCTTTTTTAATCCATTCTTATTTTGATATTAATGATTATTATTCAATATTTTGTTTTTCTCTTCTTTGTAATACATTTTATTTTAATTTAGAGATTATGCTAGAAATTACATATGCATACTTATTTACTGACATATAAATTAAATCGATATTGTTTGTTCCCTGTAGATAGATATTTTCAATCATTTCTTTTATTTTCTTTTTATTGGGGGGGTGAGGGTAATGAGAATTGAATCCAAGGACTTTCTACCTCTGAGCTACACTCAAGCCCTATTATTATTATTATTATTATTATTATTATTATTATTAGAAACAGGGTCTCACTAGGTTGCTGCATGTTTTCTCAGTTCAGTTGCTGAGATTGGTCTTGAACTTGTGAGCCTCCTGTCTCAGCCTTCCAAGTAATGAGATTATGCTTCACCATTCCCAGATTTTCCTTTATTTTTTAAACATAGTACATCTTAATGCTTTACCATATTATCTGATAATTATACTGTTTAATAAAGTTGTAGCTTTATTTTTGTCATGTTATTTCTGCTTATTCTCACTTTTCTTTGTTTGCAAGGAGGTTGTTCTCTTGCATAATGCTTTTTTTTCTTTAGTAAATTATGATTTTACTTGGGGTCTAGGATAAGGGTCCATTTGAAGCAAGCAGGTGACTAGGTCTCCTAGTGTATAGTTAACCCACTGTGTGGTTTGTACTCTCAGAGACCCAGCTTATACAATTTTAGGCAGTACTGGAGAATCAGTGCCTATCTAGATTTCCCTGCAAAGCTGCATGTGTATATATTGGAGGAATCACCCACGGGCACATACTTGGCTGGCAGCACTACCACTATCCCATCCGAGGAGGGATTGGAACCTGGCCAGAATCTGTGTGAGGTGCACTGCCAAGGGAATAAGTGTTCTTTCTGAAGAAAGCCAATGAAAGGGCTGAAAAACCTCTTATTCTTCAGTGTCCCTCTAATACCAGGCCATCTGCCAGGAGAAGACACTTATAGAGTTGAGCTCCATTGTCATGGAGAAGGTAAGAAAGTAATAATTTGAGCTTAGAGGCAATAAAGCCATAACTTGCACATGTGGGAAGATAAATCTACTATCAGTACCCAAGAATAAGTGAGATTGGTTGGATAAATTTAAATGGAATTTATTTTCTCAAAAGTATTAATTTTAGTGGTATATATATATAAGCTTAAAATTAGTAAGTGTGTGTATTTGTGTGTATGTGTGTGTGTGTGTGTCTATTTGTGTGTGTGTGTTACTAGAGATTGAACACAGTGTTATCTACTTTCAAGCTACATCCCTTAGCATTTTGTTATTGTTATTGATTTAATTAAATAAAAAGTATGTTTTTTTCTAATAACTTTTAAAATGTTGATATTCTGTGATTCAGCCACAATATTTATTTCCAGGTAACTTATTCATTGGGTCTCAGTTCCCTTCTATATAACATACTTTTGTTGCAGAAGGCAGTTAGCATTTCATCATTCTTTCTGTCTAGGTAACATCCAAGGACAAATCACATAGGGACAAATACATGAATTCAGTTGTCATGCACCATCTGAAGTAAGTTAACCATGATTCCTGTGGCCCATGTACCAACACTGACCTCATGACCGAGGACAGCAGCAAGCCCAGTCACCAATCCTGGCAAAAGCTGCCACCTCCTGTTGTTTTGTTTTGAAAGAGTATTTCACTAAATTGTTCAGGCTGGTCTGGGACCTTTAATCCTAGTATCTCACCCTTCCAAATACTAGAATTAGTATTGGATTAGTATTAGTACCACTCTACTTGGCAAAATTAGTGATTTTTATTACTACTTTTAATAAACAATGCACTAGTTTCTCTTTTATTATTAGAAAGTAAACTCCATTCTATGGTGGAATAAATCCTCCTTGATAGCATGTGTTGGTAACTAAGAAAACAAAGACATTTTTGTTTTCCATATCTCAATGAACCTAACTTACCTGACCACCAGAAAGCCCTCAGAATCATCCCTCAAGTGAGTGTTACTCAAAGCATTGTGTGTCTTGGCAACAGCCCTTTGAGCTCTTTGTTACTGGTTCAAAACAAGTTAGATATAGAAAGTAAGAGTAAGAGTCTAAAGACACAGAATTTTGGAGGAGTTATTGTATACTTACTGAATCTAATTTTTTAAGTGGGAATTATATTTTATGATTATATTTTCACTAAATTTTTAGTAACTTTTGCAATTGTATTTTGCAAAAACTATAAGTCTAGTGTGGTTTCAAATACGTAAAACTAACAATGCTCTGAGAAGCCCTGCCTTGATAATGCTGTCATGTATATCACTTATTCTCTGTAAGGTGAACATAGGTCTCTAGGAAGAAAGTTTACTTCTATTCATGATTTACCTGGAAAACTGTGTTAGTTAAATATTGGATAAAAAAATAATATGAAGACATCATTATAGAGGAAGGAGAAAAGATATATAAAGGATTAGAGGAAAAGAAAAGAAGAAAATGTATACAAAAATAGAGCAGGTGAAAGAGAAGAAAGAGGAGAATGAGAAAGAGAAGAGGAGGAGGAGCAGGAGGAGGAGGAGGAAGAGGAGGAGGAGGAGGAGGAGGAGGAGGAGGACAAAGAGAAGAAGTAGAAAGATTAGAAGTTGATTTAATGGAAGAGGATGGACGGAGGCCGGGGGGGAGACCCTAATGCACAGGATGTACTTACACAATTATATCAGGGTCACTCACTAAACTGAACTTGAGAGGGAGGGAGGGTGGGAATTGGGGGAAGGAGTCAAATGAGAAATGTGGGCACATATGTCGTTATCAATTTGTACCTAACAAAGATGTATGCTTACAATGCACGAATCATTGTAATAAAAAAGTTAAATAACATATTTTTCCTCTAAGTGAAGTATCAAGTGTATTATGGAAGTGTTCACAATTCTATGAATGTAGCAAATCCACTTTAGTGAAAGTTCAATGCAATATTATCCCCATGTAGACATTTTTAGATGATATTTACAGTGTATGTATTAACTAAATTTTAAACAAAAAGCTTTACATAAAATTAGAGAATTATTTTAACTTGTTTTTTAATTGTTACCACATTGATTATGTTAAATTAAAACATATCATTTTCCTTTTTTTCTTGTGATACTGGGGATTGAACTCAGGAGTGTTCTACCTCTGAATTTCAACCTCACATATAATTTTTATTTTGAAATGAGATCTTGCTAAACTGCTGAGGGCATTGCTAAATTGCTGAATCTGGCCTTGAACCTGTGATCCTCCCATATCAAACTCCCAAATACTTAGATTTCAGGCATGCACCACCAAGCCCAACTCCAATTTAAAAATATAGAAACATGCATCAGTTGACATAACTTATCTCTCATAGAAGAATAAAGATCCAAAGAATAGTCAGGATGTTTTTATAAAGTGTATCATCTAAGTTCCAAAGCAAGAATAACTCTGTAGAACTACTATACAGCATAATGCCTGTATTAGAAATACTTTGATGTACACTTAATTTGCTAAGAAGGTAAATCTTATGTTAACTATTATTACCACAAAATAGACAACCAAATAATGATGGTAAATAAGAAATCAATAAGAAAGTAAATATAAAATTATGACTTTAAGATTTGAAAACATAGATAAGAGAAATCATCATTCACTCTATTTGAATTCAGGTAAGGCAGTAAAAGTTCTTTTTTTGCATGAAACCCTGAATTTTTGTTCAAATAAGAATACTTTGGCTTTAATTTATTATAACAAGAATGAATGGCTGTTGGATCTTGTCAAATGCTTTTTCAGCATCAGTTGGGATGATCATGTGATTTTTGTCTTTGATTCTGTTTATATAGTGAATTACATGGATTGTTTTTCTTATGTTGAACCAGACTTGCATCCCTGGGATGAACCGGACTTGGTCATGGTGTATAATTTTCTTGATGTGGTTTTGAATGCGCGTTGCCAGTATTTTGTTTAGCAGTTTTGCATCTAAGTTCATCAATGATATAGGCCTATAGTTTTCTTTTCTTGAGTTGTCTTTATTTGGCTTTGGTATTAATGTGATATTGGCTTCATAGAATGTGTTTGAGAGGGTCCCATTTCTTTCTATTTCACAGAATATCTTGAGGAGTATTGGGATTAGCTCTTCTATAAATGTTTTATAAAATTCACTTGGAAAACCATATGGCCCTGGACTTTCGTTTGATAGCAAACTCTTTATTGTTGTTTCTATCTCTTTGAATGTTATTGGTCGGTTTAAGTTTTCTATATCTTCTTGACTCAACTTAGGAAGGTTATATGTGTCTAGAAATTTCTCAATTTCTTCTAGATTTTCCTTTGTTGGAATATAGTTTTTCAAAATAGTTTCTGATGATCTTCTGTATTTCCGCACTGTCGGTGGTAATATCACCTTTTTCATCTCTTATTTTAGTAATTTGGGTTGATTCTCTCTTTCTTTTGGTTAGGTTGGCCAATGGTTTATCTATCTTGTTTATTTTTTCTAGAAACCAGCTTTTGGTTTTGTTTATTTTCTTTTTTTTTTTTTTTTTTTTTTTTTTTTTTTTTTTTTTTTTTTTTTTTTTTTTTTTTTTTTTTTTTTTTTTTTTTTTTTTTTTTTTTTATTCTCTACTTCATTAATTTCCGCTCTGATTTTCATAGTTTCCTGTCTTCTACTAGCTTTGGGGTTAGACTGTTCTTGTTTTTCAAGTGCTTTGAGCTGTGTCATTAGGTTATTTATTTGGTGATTTTCTGTTCTTCTTATGTGGGCACTCAGTGCCATAAATTGTCCTCTTAGTACTGCCTTCAAAGTGTCCCAGAGGTTTTGATATGTTGTGTCTCTGTTTTCATTGGCTTCTAGGAATTTTTTAATTTCTCCCCCTACTTCTTCTATGACCCAATCCTCATTCAGCAGTGTGGTGTTCAGTCTCCATGTTTTTACATGGTTACTCTGGGTCTTCTTAGAGTTGATTTCTAGTTTCACTACATTGTAGTCTGAAAAGATGCAGGGAATTATGTTACATTTTTTAAATTTGCCAGTGCTTGCTTTGTGGCCCAGAGAGGACAAAGTTTTCTAAAACTAATTAGTGGGAATATTATTTTTGCCTTCCCCCAGTAATTCAAGTATTCATTGTTTTCTCTAAAAGCAAAAAGAACTTTAATACTTACTTTGTCACTGAAAAAAAAAAAAAAAACCAAATCTGAGTGCCAAGGAATAAGTGCTAACTGTATCTCTAGTTAGGTGTTAAAGAATTTTAATTTATTTCAGAGGTGGGATGAATTCTCCAGAAGTCATATGAAAAATAATGATTTAAATTGAGTACTTCTTGAAAAAGCTAACTGACATGCAAGTTATTTCACACATTAAATGTATATTATTCTGCAACTTGCTTAATAATTAGCCTTTGTTCCTACTGTTACATGTTTTGAAATATAAAAACTTTTCTCACTTAGTCATTGTAGAATCAAACAATGACTTTCTTCATAAATTACCATTTTCATGACATATTTGGTCATCTTTTCTAGAATATATCTCATTTATCTGACACCTTCTTTTATTATAATTCATTTCATTGAATAGAGAACCCAAGTTATTTTGTTTTCAGGAAAAAAAAAATCATAAGCTTTCTTTCAATATGCAATCTCTTCTGTTCTCCTGGCTCCCACTACAATCCTATTTACTTGTTGCCCTGTTCTTTATTGTTAAGATAGTCACATATTATTCACTAAAGGAAACAGTAAACATTCATTTTGAAACAACTGACTGTCTATACAAAACAAATTTAAAATTAAATGGAGTTCCCAAGCTAGTATGTTTATGAACAATAGAAAAATCCTAAGCGTGGGGAGAAAATGTAAATAGCTTTAGGGATGGTTCACTGGTTTATATTATTCATTACTGTACTGTATAATCAATGAGAGGAAACTTCTGAAATCTAAGTACTATTTAGGAACTTATGGCTAGAAGAGGTCAATTTGCATGGAGGAGTAGAATAGAAAAAGCTGAGAGTACTTCAAAAGTGGAACTTCTGAGAATTTTTAAGTATATGAAATGACATGACAAATTTCACAGTTACACTGTAAAGAAAAGCTAATTAAGGAATCCTTTGGGTAGGCTCCCCTCTTATCCTTAATTCTTCACATTCTGCTTTATTATCTATATTCTATTCTGACAATATTCTGTTGAATGCCAAATAAATGAACCTCAGAGAGCAAAGTTTTACCCTCAAATTCCAATAATGAATGGAAGGGAGCAAAATTACCAAATTGTCCAAATTACACTACCATTTTATCACCAATTTATTTCCATTGTGATAGATAATCTCTAAGGAAATGTACTTCAATTCTTTGGGCAGTTTCTTCCAATAAAGCAAAGTTTTCCATTAAGCTTCTACATTTGTGTTTTTCTGTGTTATCTTTACTATTGCAAACAATACTTCTAGATTTCAGTAAATATGTTCATTTTAAAATGGGTCATCTCTAGTTGTAATCAATGACTATTAGGGCATTCCTTTTGTCACATATTTAATTTGCTAAGATTTGAATCACTTATTTTCAGATTTCTTTTAGTATTTGCCATAATGTTTCATTTTTTTATTAAATGTGGAATTAAAATCAGGCACATTATTCACTCATTTTGGGACCAACAGCTATTTAGTTTATTTTCTTATTTAATTATGACTATCCCACATCTTCTTCCTTTCTCTTCTCACAGATCTCAAAGTAACTCTTACTATACCCAACTCTTTTCACTAATTTCTATGCTTTTCTTATTTTGGACTTGCTATTTCTCTTAAAGCAGTAACTAACAGAACTAAACCTTGCTCCTTATTTCTCATCACAATTCAAATTTATGTTTTTTCTTATTTGATATACATCGCAAAGTTTCACTGAATACATCTTATGTATTTGTATTATTTTAATGAGAGTAGTATAGTACTATGTAATGATTTAACCAACATCAGATTAATTTACTTTTTTGGGGGGGATTCTGGGGATTAAACTCAAGGGCATTTTTACCTCTGAGCTACATTCCAGACTGATTTAATTTTTTTTTTCATTTGGAAACTGGGTCTCACTAAGTTGCAGAGGACCTCACTAAATTGCTAAGGCTGGCCTGGAACCCTCCAGTCTCTCATTTCAATCTCCTAAGTACTGGGATTACAAGTGTGCGCCACTATGCCCAGCTTCAATTTGCTTTTAAGCAGAGTTAACCCTATTATGTGTAATTAGATTAGTAATGTTTTTTCCTAAATTGTAATTTTACTGCCTTAAAACATAGATCTTTCTGTGATTATACAAAGTGTATCAAGAAATGAACATACACAAAATTCACTTTGGAAACTAAAAATGAAGACATAAAGATTGTTCTATTTTTCCTGAAAGATATAAAAATAAGGATGCAGTTGTCTATCAATTAGAATAAGAAGCTTGGCACAGTGGACTTTGCCACTAATCCCAGTACTTGGAAGACTGAGACAGGAGACAAGTAGGTTCAAGGTCAGCCTCAAACAACTTAGCAAGATTCTATTTCAAAACAAAAAGTAAAAAGAGCTAGAGGTATATTTCAGAGGTAAAATGTCCCTGGGTTTGACCCCCGGAACCAAAACTCTTCTGATACAGGGCTAATATCTAGGATATACAGAGAACTCAAGAAACTCACAGCTAAGAAAACAAATAACCCAATCAAAAAATGGACAAGTTGAACTAAATAGATACTTCACAACAGAAGAAATGCAAATGCCAACAAATGTATGTAAAAGTGTTCAACATAATAAGCAATCAGAGAGATGCAAATCAAAAATACCTTGAGATTTCACCTAACCCCAATTAGAAATGGCAATCATCAAAAACACAAATAACAACAAATGTTGGCAAGGGTGTGGAGAAGTGGGAATGAACCCTAATACTTTGCTGGTGGGATTGCAAATTAGTGCAACCACTTTGGAAAACAATATGGAGGATCCTCAGATGAATGGGAATGAACCTACCACATGATCCAGCAATACCACCTCTGAGTATCTACCCAAAAGAATAGAAACCAAACTATCAGACGACGCATTTGTATCTATGTTTATAGCTGCACAATTTACAATTGCCAAACTATGGAACTAGCCAAGATGTCCATCAACAGATGAATGGATTTCAAAACTATGAGATATATACACAATGGAATTTTACTCAGGCATAAAGAAGAACAAAATCATGTTATTTGCAGGGAAATGGATGGAACTGGAAAACATTATGTTAAGTGAGATTAGTCAGTCACAAAAAGTAAAAAAAAAAAATTGTATGCTCTCCCTAATATGTGGGAGCTAGGGAGAAAATGGGACATAAGAGGGACTCCAGAGGAAGGAGAAACCTTAGATGAGCAAAGATTTTGACATAAGAGAAGGTGATGGAGGGAGAGGGGACACCTGAATGCACATGATGTACTTTCATGAACCTATCAAAGTCAATCACTAAACTGAACTTGAGAAGGAGGGAGGAGAAGGGAGTGGGGTGGGAATTGGAGAAGGGTTAAATGAGAAATGTGTGCATGTATGCCTTTTTCAGCTTGTATCTAACAAAGATGTATGATTACAGTGCACAAATTAAAAAAATAAAATAAAATATAAAAAAATAAAAATATTCTAACAAAAACAAACAAATAAATAAATAAAAATAAAAATTGGAGCCACGTGTGGTTGCAGATGTCTGTAATTCTAATACTTGGGAGGCTGAGACAGGGAGAATTCAGACTCAAGGTCAGTCTCAGCAATTTATCAAGACCCTGTCTCAAAAACCAAACCAAAAAAATAGGACAGAAGATGAAGCTTGGAGGTAGAATGCCCCTGGGGTCAATCCTGGTACTAAATAAATACATATAAATAATAAATATATAAATAAATACAATAAATAAATAAAGATATTAAATAAATATATATTGGAGTAAATTGCTACATTAGAAAAGCATCTAGATCACTAACAGAATTAGTAAACAAATTATTTAGAAAAACATGTTTATATAACTGCTAATCATGATTAAAATTACAATATAGTATTAGCTGTTTTGTACCATTTTAGATTATTTCCAGTAAAGCAGTTTTTGATGAATAATGTGCACTTAATTTACCATATCCTTTACGAATAATAGCAATTTTTATTTAAAAGTAAATGCTACCTTTGCTCTTTATGAATAATAATTGTTCATTTAAAAGTAAATGTTTACTTTGGTCACTTATTTTAGATATTTGCTAGTTTTATATAATGTAAGGTTAGTATTTTTCCCTTAGTAATTCATAAGTGTCTCATAGAGAAATGTTTAGAGAATATGTAATTAAACACCTTATTTCTCCTAAAGTCACATACTATATATTCTCTCATTCATTTTTGCCTGAATCGTTTATTAGTGATAGTTGCCAAATGATAATTTTCTACTTATCTTATTAAAGTTCTACACACCATGTTTATCATATTTTAAGAACATTTTCCATTATATTCTGTTAAACTCAATATGGAATCTAGATTTTAATTGAATTCTGCAAGTTATAGTCTATTATTTTTACCAATACAGGATTAATGCATAGCTGGGCATGGTGACGCACACTTGTAATCCCAGCATTTGGGAGGCTGAGACTGGAGGATCCAGGTTCGTGGCCAGCCTCAGCTACCTAGTGAGGCACTCTGCAACTTAGTGAGACCCTGTTTCAAAATAAAGAATAAGAAATAGGGCTGGGGGTACAGCTCAGAGGTAGAATGCCCCTGAGTTCAATCCCCAGTACCGCAAAAAAAAAAAAAGATTAATGCATATCATATATCTACATACATGTTATCTGAGAAAGTTACAAGGTCACTTCTGTAACATTCTTGTCAATAACATGCCAAAAATACAGTCACAAAAAGACACCAGACAAAATCTGAGAGGTATTCTTGAAGTTGAATGATCTCTTTAAGTATATGAAGTCCATGAATTAAAAGAAAGGTAGTTATGTGAGGTGAGAAATATGTTATCTTGATTGATCATTTTACATTGTCTATGAATGCCAAGACATCAACTTGTGCAACTCTGCATATAGCTGTGTGTGTGTATACACCTTTCATTGGTCTATTACGCCTCAGTAAAGCTGAAAGAAATATTGAGAAAATATTCCAATTAAAGTAGGCTAAAGAAACATGATAGTAACATGCAGGGCATGGTCTTGGGTTGATGAAAAGAACATTGGAAAAATCGGACAAGTTAAATAGGGTCTTTAGCATTTATTTTCAGAGTTCAGAAAAAATTTTGTACATATATGCATATGTGAATATGTTCATGTGTATATAATAATGAACAAAAAATAAACCTCACCTTCTTGTAAGGACTTTTTCTTTTCTACTGTTCAATTTATGTCTTTTTGTGTGTGTGTATGTGTGGTACTGGGGATTGAACCTCTCCTTTCTTGACTCCTTTTATATTCTCATCACTATAGTAGATCTTACCATCGTAAGCATGTAACACAATCAACTGCCTTTGTGTGCTCAGTTCTTTTTTTTTTTAATTTACTGGTGTACTGTAATCAGACATCTTAATGAGGTGTCAGATAGTAGAGGCATACATGCACACAGCACTCATTTAGCCCTTCCCTAATTCCTGCCTCATTCCCTCCCCACTCCCTCTATGTCATTAGTGACTGACTTTGATGTGTGTGAATGTACATCATGTGCACTAGGGTGCTTCGCTCTTCCCATCTCCCTCAGTTAGGCTACCTTCTTTACTCATCTAAGTTTTATCCTTCTTTGTCTGGAGTCCCCCTATCCAACTTTTCACTTTTATAACTAATCTCACTTAGCATAATATTTTCCAGTTCCATCCATTTCCCTATAAATGACATAATTTTGTTTTTCTTTATGGCTGAGTAAAATTCCATTGTATACATTTCCTTTGTTTTGTATCCATTCATCTGTTGATGGATATCTCAGTTAGTTTCATGGTTTGGCAATTGTGAATTGTGCAGCTATAAACATAGATACATATGCCTTAGTCTGGTGGTTTGATTTCCATTCTCTTGAGTAGATTCCCAGAGTAGTATTGCTAGTTCATATAGTAGGTTCATTCCCATTTTTCTAAGGATCCTCCATACTGTTTTCCAAAATGATTACACTAATTTGCAATCCCACCAACACACACACACACACACACACACACACACACACACACAAAAAAAAAAAAAAAAAAAAAAACCCTACACATACATGAGTACAGAGCAGACTTGTCTTCTGCAGTTCTGCAGCTGTCCTGGGTCTGTGTGAATACTTTCAGACATTTAAGGTCCACTTTCTATAGTAGGTTCTTGAGCATGTTCCAAGCATTCTCATTTGATCAGTAACCTATAGCAATGATGTCAATTTGCAGCCTCACTTTCTGGTCTCTTTCAATGATTGCGACCCTGGCCTGGTGTCTCTCTGTGTTTGTGCAGCCCTTCACAGATAGGGCTGGGTTGGTCTCACTTCTCCCCAGACACCACAACTGGGTGTCCTGTGGCAATCTCTGGATGCCCTGCTACGGTGCTGCCTCCTGTGGACTGGCCTCTTTTGCTCATGTGGCCCTGGAGGCTGTCTGGTAATTCATGCCTCTGTTTTGTTTGACAGCAGCCTCTACTCCCACCTCCACTGAGGTGAACAGCCAAGTCTCAGACCCTACGGTTCTTTCGCTTGCCACATGAGTCCCTGCAGCTACACTGGGCAGTCTCCTGCTGGGGTGGCTAGTTCACTTACAGTCTTGTTGAGCGCTGCTCTAGATCTCTGGAGGATGAGGAGGGCTCAGCCTTAGGTTCTGGCTGGGCATCTGGGTAGTTGGATCTCTGTCGAGTGTGGAGTGAGGTGCCAATCATTTACAATATGGATTAATTGCTGCTGCTTACTTGGTGGCCACCACTACTGTTCC
Organism: Graphiurus murinus; assembly: GCA_004027655.1. Lineage (NCBI taxonomy): Eukaryota > Metazoa > Chordata > Mammalia > Rodentia > Gliridae > Graphiurus > Graphiurus murinus. Next base: position 145,040 of record PVLC010001349.1, read on the forward strand.
CCAGGTGAGGTGCACAGGGCACAGGGCACAGGGCAGTAATCAGAGGCACCCAACTAACTACTCAAAGGAAATATCTTCTGTTTCTTTCCTTTCCCCACAGCTTACAATTTCAAGTTTATAGTATATGGCTAATTAACCCTTATATACTGTATACAAAAGACTATGCTTAGAAGATAGGCTTAAGCAGTAAGTGTGAAAAACAATGACATTCACTTATGAAATTAGTATTATTCTCTGACTTAGTATCATCTGACCTGATAAGTCTGATGAAACCTAATACTCTCTAGCAGTGCAAAGCAGATTTGGAAAAGCTCATGGATATTATTATTTCCTCTGTGCTATTAGTGGCATGTTATCCAGTTATTGTATTAACTATTTCAGATAGAATCTTTATGACAGGGCTACCTTTATGACCAATGAACTATTTTTAAATTTAACTGAATAAAATTGGCTGTGGGTACTAAGTGACTTTTATTCTGTAATTTGAGGCAAGGAGTATAATGAAAAGACCTATTAGAGAAGCAAGTCACATTAAAACATTTGTTTTAAGATTGATTTAAATGTATTTAATGGAACAATAAGAAAGCATATGGATATCAGAATGAGAGAGAAGAGTAAGAAATAGCACAGGAACCAAGAACTTATGAAAGCTAACATGTATGTATGTATGTATGTATGTATGTATTTATTTATTTATTTGTTAAGGACTACAAAGTCTATTTATTTATTTATTATTTTGGTATTGAGGATTGAACCCAGGGGCATTCTACCTCTGACCTACATCCCCAGTAATGTTTCTTTATTTTTAAAAAATTTAGAACAGGGTCTTGCTAAGTTGATGAAGCCCTTTTATAAATGCTATTTTCCCTCAGTCTTGAGGACCTTGCTAGAAGCCAGTCACTTCCCCTTCTTGGGCAACTGAGTAAGTCCACATGTACCATTCCATCTCTTATGAAAATTCACATTCAGTGCCATCGCACTACATCTGCCCTAGCTATCCTAGGACCAGATACTACACAATCAGGTGTGGCCTCAATGCTCAATAATCTACCTGCAATAAATGCAAAGTAGTCAATCCTAAGCCTGTGAACCCTGCCTCACCCAATTCTTCCCAGGAGAAGCCACAGTAAGAAATGTGTTCTCAGTTCCTCCCTGCCTCTCCTCTGCCACATGACTGAACCTTGTGACTCAAATTTTGCTACTGCTATGTGAGGTGGCTATTGCTCCAATATTATGCATAGAGTTAAATAACATGCAAGAATGAGCATGTCCACAAGTCACAAAAGAAGAATGAGCTACTCTGCCTAGTATCACTCACTAGATAAATTGCTGACAGTTAATTTCAAAAAAATAATATTAATTTACTAAAGTTCTTATGCTAAGATACAAGTGACACTAGAATGTATGAGGCTAATATTGTTTCTCATTTAACATATAATTGTTGGCTCTAAAGTGATTGCCATTTGGCCTTGTTGATTTGAAAGGGAATAACTGCCCCTCTGCATACCCAAATGGAATTTTCTGTGTGGTAAGGAAAACAGATATCAAGTGTGATAAAAACATATATACAGATGCTACATTTTCGTGTGTGTGTGTGTATGGGGAGGGTACTGAGAATTGAGCCGAGGAACATTCTACCTCCCAGCTATAGCTACAAACCCAGGCCTATTTTTTAGTCTTTTTTTTTTTTTCAGTACTGGGGATTGAATCTGGGGGTATTCTACCTTTTAGCTACACCTCCAGTCCTATTTTTTAGTCTTTATTTATTTATTTATTTATTTATTTATTTATTTATTTTTAGAGTGCAAGGATTTTTTTTAAAAATTTTTTATTGTAGTAATTCGTGCAACATAGCATATATCTTTGTTAAGTACAAGTTGTTAACAACATATTTGCACACACTTCTCATTTGACCCCTTCCCCAATTCCCACCCCATTCTCTCCCCCTCCCTCCCCCTCAGGTTCACATCAGTGAGTGACCTTGATATGATTGTGTAAGTACATCATGTGCTTTAGGGCGTCCCTCTGCCCCCTGCATCCACTACAATTAAATCAACTTCTTTGCTTATCGAGGATCTCTCCTTTTCATCTGGAGACCCTCCTATGCCCCATCTTCTCCCTAGCATCCACATATTAGGG
>PVLC010001350.1:0-20951 GCA_004027655.1 Graphiurus murinus
GGAGGAGGAGGAGGAAGAGGAGAAAAATGAATTAATTAATTCATAATAATGGGTCACCCTTAAAAATGAGACTCATTTGATAAACTAGAATCAAAGGGAAGAATACATTAGTTCACAATTTTCAATCTTTATAGGACAAAGGCATTGACATGTTGCATAATGAAGGTTTACTGTAAGGGCACATGGCAACTAGGAAAATAGCTCAGTGGTAGAGCACTTGTCTACTATGCAGGAGTCCCTAGGTTCAACTCCCAGCACTGACAAAAATTAAGTAAATAAAAACATATAGAACCACAGGAAAAAGTTCCACCAATCTACTAGTTGGTGTCAGGGAGGCTGGAGGCCTCATTCAGAATTCTACAGCAATAATAATTATCCAAGAAATTGTCTAGCAATGGTACATTTCTTGGAACTCAGAATCTATCTCTCTGTTTTCTTTTTGCTTCTACTGGATTTTACCCTTTGATTTACATTCAAACTCACCATAATCTCTCCATAGGAGAGACTCTTCATGTCAGCTGGTCAGGGTGCCTCTGATGAACAGAGGATTTTTGACCAGGACCACTCACAATATGTTGGCTGGTCTCAATCTTTTTTCCAATGATATATACCTAAGGTGGCAGACTTGCATGGAATTCAACACCGTAATGAACAACCTGTGCCTATTTTTCTAAAAAGGATCACTGTAATTGCAAAATGATTTGAGGTTTTAGTTGAGTGTGGTGGTGCACACCTGTAATCCTAGTGCTTGAAAGGTTGAAATAGGAGGATCATAGGTTTGAGGCCAGTATCACCAACTTAGGGAGACCTTGTTTCAAAAAATAAATAAATAAATAAATAAATAAAAAGGGGGCTAGGGGTATAGCTCAGAGGTGGAAAGCTTCTGGGTTGAATCCCCATTGCCATTAATAGTAATAATAATTTGAGGTTTTGAGTACTCCACATAGACATTGTTTTTGTAAATTTAGTAAAATGACTGATGAAGAGTATGAAGATAAGGTCAAAAGACACAGTAATATGTTTTGACTTTTCTGAAATATTACAGGGAAGTTATGGAAATGTTTAACAAACTACTTTCAGAAGTAACTCTTTTCATTTCAAGAGAGAAAATTATGAGATTTCTTGGTAATCTAAACTCCTATAACTTGGCCTATATTTTCTATCTTAGGGTATGTGATCAACTCCTTGAAATCGAAAAACAAATGAAAAGAATAGAAATTTCATTTTTAAAAATAACAATATCATCCTCATTGCTGTCTATTTTTATTGCCTTTTCCTCCCCACTTTCACCTCTTTCCCTTTTTCTCGTTTATCTTCAACAAGTTCTAGAGGCCTCTATGCTACCTTGATCCCCTTGAATTGGAACGATACTGTTGATTGAATATACATAATAAGGTGTTTGTTCAGTGGAGGAGGATATCATACTCTTCAATGAGCTAAAACCTGTTTCAAATGTGGTGAGACATCAGTAATACTTATATTATCATAATACATAATATCAATTAAGGGTTGCCAATATGCCCAACAATGTCCAAGTCATTTCCGTGGTTTATCTCATTTAGCCCTATATTTCTATCTGTTATTGTTTTCCTTGGCCAAAAGAACTTCCACAAATGCTTGTTGTAGGGAAGGTCTGCTTCTGGTTAATCTAAAGTCTTCATTTTACCTTTATTTTATTGTATGATACTAGGGATTGAACCCAGAGGCATTCTACCGCCAAGCTAGACTACAAGCCCTATCTTATTTTTAAAATTTGAAACAGGATCTCACTATGCTGTTGAGGCTGGCCACGAACCAGCAATTCTCCCATCTCAGCCTCCCAAGTACTGGGATTACATGCCAGGCTTGTGCCTTTACTTAAAAAAAATATTTTGTACCTATATAATAGCCCATGTATAGTTACATCTAAACAAGGTTTCAGTGCCATGGTACTGCAGCTATGTACTTGATAACATTATACTGTCTTTCAGGATGCGGTTGAGATTGAGGTTGTGTTCCTAGAATTCCTTCCACAGAAGACTAGAAATATCTTCTCTAAAGGAAGAGAAGCTCTGTCCCTTGTTATAGCGACTCTATATTACAATAAACAGATGAGAGTTGCACATGGGGGACAGAGGTCTTTCTAGGATCTAAAAAGTCACTGGTAGCTACTGGCTTCTCTTTTTCAGAAGGCCTCCCTCTTTTGCTGGTCAAATTTAGTGAACTTGCCTTAACATATGAACTTGCCTTAACTATGTTTCCTTCTGCAACAAATAATTTATACACAACAGATGTGGAGCTGTCACCATGTAAATGAAGCTTCTCTAGGCCTGACATGGTGCATTAAACTATGTTTTCAATGTTTCCAGAGACACCCGCCCACTGAAGCAGTCATTTTGCTAGCAGTTACTTTACCCGATAGGTGTCACAGCTTTCAAATGGGAAGACATCATTTTTTCACTACTTTGCTTATGACCAAACTCGGACTTTGAAATCAACTTGACTTCTACATAGAATACAATCTCAGTGTGGGAATATTACTTTTAAAATTTAGCAATTAAACTGAACAGTACTAAAATATCATTCATGATTCACCAGTGCAGGACAATTTGAAAGACATTGTTTCGTGAAACAGTGTTTCCAGCCTTCATTAGCCTGCCTCAAGGAGACAATATGGGCACATGAGAAACAGTGGTTTAGAACTGCTACTGGAGGCACAGTGCTCTATCTCTGGAGCAACATCCCTTTAGAAATAGACAGGTTAAATGATAGACTGCTATTGAGGGCCTAATGTAAAAGACCACTCTCCAACTCAGAGATTCCCAAGCCCTGGTCTATAGGGAGTAGCATGGCACTCACTCACCTTGGAAGCCTTTTGCAATATGAGGCAGGATTGGCCATGAAAGAGTTTGTTTGTCATACTCTATTCTACTTTAACCAGAATAGCTCCCTATTATCCTTTGATGTATTGGGATTCCTCATAAGGTTTTCTTTAAATTAAAAATATACTTCGATATAATGAAATTATAAATGATCCTTAGAGACAGAGAAAGAACTACATGTTCACTCTTTTCAGTGAGATTTTCTATCGATTGGGGATATAAGATACACAGTTCACAATGACCTATGATAAATGTCTTAGCCAGGTGTGGTGGTGCACACCTGTAATCCTAGTACTTGGGAGGCTAAGACAAGAGGATCACAGGTTTGAGGCGAGCCTCAGCAATTTCGTGAGCCTTTCAACAACCTAGTGAGATCCTGTTTCAAAATTTAAAAAAGTAAAAAGGGCTAGGGTGTAGCTAAGAGGTAGCTCCTCTTATATCCAGGATATACGAGGAGATATATGCCCCTGGGTTCAGTCCCTAAAAAAACAAACAAACAAACAAACAAACTAACTAACTAACTAACTTACCTTGAGGGAGAAGAATAGCCTTTTTCTGGTTGCACAACCAGAAAAAGAAGCACAGTTTGTGCCAGTACTGAGGATTGTATGAAGGAGCATCTACCTTGGAGCTACACCCCCAGCCCTTTATATTTCCTTTTTTAAAAACAGGGTCTCAGTAGGTTTCTGAGGCTGGCCTCGAACCAGCAATCCTTCTCTCTCAGCCTCTCAAGTACTAGGATTACAGGCTTGGGCCACTACAACCAGTGTTTGTCAGGCATTTTGTATCTATTATCACACTAAATCTTTACTATAACCACAATAATGGTGTCATCATTACCATTTTATGGAGCAATAAACTGAGTTTCACATAGTTTAAGTAATTTATATAAAATAACATGACTGATAATCTCTGGAAAAGGGTTTTAAAATTGATGTGTATCTGTCTCCAGAGTCCTATTGGGGATTAAACCCAGGGGCATATATCTCCTCGTATATCCTGGATATTAACCCTCTGTCAGATGAATTGTTGCTAAATATTTTCTCTCATTCTGTAGGCCTTCTCTTCACTCTATTGACTGTTTTCTGTCATACACGAAAGCTTTCTAGTTTGATATAATCCCACTTGCCAATTTTTGCCTTTGTTTCCTGTGCTTTGGGGATCCTCTCCAGAAAATCATCGCTTATATCAGTGTTTTGAGGTATTTCTCCTATGTTTCCTCCTAGTAGTTTCAGAGCTTTAGGTCTTTTATCTAGGCCTTTGATCTGTTTTGAGTTGATTTATACAGGACTATCTAGAGTTTTAACAATCAGAATAGTCCACTAAAGATCCAAATTTCCAATTTTTGTTTTTAAAGAGTAGAATATTTGGGACTCTTTGTTATATTTGGGATATTTCTGCATGATAAAAATCAAGTATAGCTAAACAGGAGCTGCCTCGTCTAAATCAAAGAACTGGCTGGGTATGGTGGTGCACATCTGTAATACCAATACTCAGAAGGCTGAGACAGGAGGATGCAGATTGGAGGCTAGTATTAGCAACTTAGCGAGGCCCTCAGCAATTTATTGAGGCCTTGTTTCAAAATAAATAAATTAATTAACTAAATAGGGCTGGTTAACCGGGTGTGGTGGCACATTCCCATAGTACTGGGGAGGCTGAGATAGGAAGATGGGAGGTTTGAGCCAGCCTCAGCAACTTAGAGAAGTCCTCAGCAACTTAGTGAGACCTTGTTTCCAAATAAAAAATAAAAAAAGCTGAGGGTATATATAACTCAAAGGCAGAACATCCCTGGGGTTAATCCCTAGTACCAATAAATAAAAAAACAAATTATACATTGTCCATTTCACCACAGTACTCACCATTCTCTATTGAACTGCTCTGCCTATTGTCATCAGTTATGCTTCCTGCCTTGCTTCTATACAAAATTGCATCAATAATCCCTTACTCAGGAACTAGGAAAAGGTAGAAGAAGTTTCCTTCAACTGGCTAGCTATCTAGAAAATATTCCAAATTAAGATTGGGTTTAGACACATATTAATAATATTGAGTGAGATCACAATCCAGGAATATTCTATAAAAAAAAGCTGTAAATTCAATAATTTAAGCTGGGTGAGGTAGTGTATGCCAGTAATCCCAGTACTTGGGAGACTGAGACAGGAGGATTGCAGGATCTAGGCCAGTCTCAACAACTTAGCAAGACTCTCAGTGACCTAGCGAACCTCTATTTCACAACAAAAAAATACAAAGGGCTGAGGATGTAGCTCAGAGGTAACATGCCCCTGGGTTCAATTCCCAGTAACACACACACACACACACACACACACACACACACACACACACACACACACTTAGCTGAACAATACCAAGCATTAATTCATAAACTTATTTATGATTAAAAAAACCAAAAAAACAGGCTGAGCATGGTGGCCTACGCCTGTAATCCCAGTATTTGGGAGTCTCATACAAGAGGATCATAGCAATTTAGTGAGATCCTGTTTCAAATCAAAAAATAAAAAGGGCTAGGGGTGTAGCTCAGGGGCATAATTTCCCTGGGTTCAATCCCTGGCACCACAAAATAAGTAAGTAAGTAAATAAGTTTGTTTATCTAACTCAGTCCTTTAGAATATATGTCTCATGAGGGTCATCTCTGCCTAGTTCTTTGCCTAAATTAATAGCACCTTTAAGTTCTGGTGATTATATATATATAGTGGTTTGTTTGAACTTCTGCCTATTTTCCAGCCTCCTCATCAACCACTTCCATGAAATGCTTCCTTGCCCCAATCATAGAAAAGAACTCTTATACCTCTCTGAAGAGCCATGTTTCAACTTCTCTGCTTTCATAAGTGCTCTTCCTTCATTTGGATTGTCCTTTCTTCCTCTTTCATCTATTATTCACATAGTGAATCCTCATTTTCATGTATAACAAATTACCCTAGTTTTATACATTCTCTCCATGTGGCAAAAGTATGAAGGAGAGACTGGATGACAGAAATATCAGAATTAAGTCGATTAGTTGGAAGAATTACAGGTAGCATAGTACAAAGGTGTGGTGGCCTCAACTGTGCTAGTTTAGGTGGAGAAGAGAAATGGAGAGATAAGGAGTTATAGACTTGTGAATGACTGTAATGAAGCAGCGAGGGGAACTGGTAGTAGACCCAGACTTCTATGTTAGTAAGTCAATTCCAAGATACAAAACAATGGCTTAGTTTGATTGAAGCTCAGAAAAGGTAAATTTAATTCAGAAAGCAATAAGAAAAGTGGATTACATTGTAGACTCTAGCACTTCATCTGGTTATAATGAAAAAGTCTCATTACTTGAGCAGTGCCAGTCCTTTTCTGAAGCTATGTCATAATTAGGTATCCCACAGACATCTAGCATTTCAAAAACAGACAAAATGTTTATGGAGGAGTAGATTCAAACCAGTGAGGATAAGAAACATTTAAAGATAACTACAGACATAGATGGCAAAGCAAATTAGCAGCACAATGAGAAGAAACTTCAGAGATGAAAATAGCCAACATATTTTGAAGGATATTGGCTGGATCAGAATGTGTGACAATAAAGAGAGAATGTGATATCTCCAATATTTTCTTTCATTATTAAAATAGAAAGATAATAAGTACTTCATTTTCAGAAAGCTCTCAAAATTCTCCATTTTCAAATTATCTGCCAATCCCAAATTTATTCAAGTCTGCTCTAATATACTCTGATTGTCTGTTATGGTTAGATATAGCATATCCTCTGACAAGCTCATGTATTAATGCTTGGAGTTGATATAACTAAGTCATAAGGATGGTGATCTCATCAGTGTGTAAATCTATTGTGATGGATTTCCTGGATGGTAACCTAGGCAAGTGGGGCATGGCTGGAGAAGGTAAGGCCATGGGAGTATGGCCTTAGAGACTGTGCTTTTGTTTCTGAAGCCCCTTGCTTGTTGGCACTCTCTTGCTTTTGGCCTCCATGATGTGCTGAGCAAAGCCTGTGTGATTTTCCTCTCTCTGCCTCTTGCCTCCATGTCCTGAGCTCTGTAGATCCCAGCCTCGCATAGACTGAAGTCCGAATCTCCAAAAACTGTGAGCAAATAAATCTTCCTTCCTCTAAGTTGTGTGGTAAGATTTTTTTATTATAGCAAAAAGAATGTTGACTGATACAGTGTGTATACATATATTACAAATTGATTAATTTTCTTGAGAAAATACAGCATATTGAGAAATCACTGCAGAATTTTACCTAACACAATCCAAGTCCTGCCAACTGAAGTACAACCTGGCAATTATGGGAAATCTCTTCAGTATAAATTAATGAACTCAGGAAAGAGTTAATATTTAATAGAAATGTATATTCCACATAAGATAAGATAAGGTCAGCCTATTGAAACTGTGTAACAAAAGGTTACTTTTCCTATTCATCTGCTCAGGTTTCATTAAAAAGCACCATCTGCAAAGAGGATTTATATATTAGAAAAACCACTTTATTTTTACTGCTATGACTTTTCACATAAAATTCAAATAGACACCTTTATTTTATATGAGTACAGAAACATATAGACAGTCTAACTTTGACAATAACTCTGATATTTGGAAACTATCACTAACATATCTGAATTTCTTAATATAAAGTCCAGAGGCTTAGACAGAATATGTAAACTTACAAAGAAAAGAAATTCCATCAAATACCCAAAGGTACATTGTTTCAATTAACATCTTCACTACTGTAGCCAAAACAACTGACCACACAATTAGAGAAAGGAAGATTTATTTACTCACAGGTCTGCGGAGCTCAGGGCATGGGAGTGGGAAAGAGAGAGAGAGAGAGAGTGCGAATGCTCTGCTTTCACATTATGGAAGCCTGAAGAGAGAGAGAGGGAGAGGGAGGGAAGGAGGGAGAGAGAGAGAGAGAGAGAGAGAGAGAGAGAGAGAGAGAGAGAGAGAGAGAGAGAATGAGAATGAGGGACCACATATATCTTACAAGGCCATACCCTCAGGAACCTATATAGGCATACCCTACCTGCATAGGTTACCATCTAGTAAATCCATCACAGTGGATTTATTCTCTAATGAGATCGCAATTTTCATGACTTAATTATTTCAACTCTGAAAATTAATATATGAGCTGTTCAGGGGACATTCTATATCTAAACATAAGATACATAGTGAAGTTCCAATCAGCACATGGACCAGACTGCCCGAAGCTGTTGAATCCATAGAATTTTTCAAAGCAAGTCTCTGAATCTTTTCTCAGAGTTTTCTTTGATAGTTCTCATTTCCTTTCTTTGCCTCTTATCTGATTTTCGAGGGAATGATGACGTTCCTCATATCATTATGGCTTGAAGTTCAGACCCAATTCATATTGACTTAAGTCAAATGAAAGGTTCATTTAGTTTAAAGCTCAATTAAGACCAATGTTCTCAGTTTTTACTGTGTTGCATTTTAGATTCAATTTTTGGTATACTTAATGTACTTCTACGTTTTAGTGATCAGCTTTAAAGATGGGTTTGGAATTCAGTGTTCTTTTTTTTCTTCTTTTGGGGGGGGGGATTGAACTCAGGGGCATTCTACCTCTGAGCTATACCCCCAGCCCTATTTTTTATTCTTTATTCTGAAACCGGGTCTCACTAAGTTGCGGAGTGCCTCACTAGGTAGCTGAGGCTGGCCGCGAACCTGGATCCTCTGGTCTCAGCCTCCCGAATGCTGGGATTACAAGAGTGCGCCACCACGCCCAGCTGAATTCAGTGTTCTTAATTAACAAAATGAGAACCATTTAGCTACTATCAGAAGAGCCTTCAGAGTATGCTTGCACATATTCATTCAGTACAAATTCACTTCATCATTAAAGCAGAATAGTTATGTAAAACATCTTGTATATGGGTTTTATTTTTTAGTGTCAAAGCACATTTCAAAAAACCCTAGAGTCATTTTTCCTAGCCGAAAGATTTACTTATAAATACGATATATTAGTACCATACCCAAATAAAATTGGGTTTTGTTGGGGCTAGGCTAAGCATGGTGGTGCTTCCAAAAGAAAACAAGTCTAGCTTCCAAAACAAACAACAAACACACAAAGAAAAAGTAATTAATCATCAGCATGGAGATTGTGAAAAGGAAAGTGTAGCAGAAAAAGTAACATTGGAGCAGGGTCTTGAATGATTAGAGGATTATTTGGTGTGTGTATGTGTGATCTTCATGATTGAACCCAGAGGCATTCTACCTCCAAGCTACACCCCCAGCCTGATTTTATATTTTATTTGGAAACAAGGTCTTGCTAAGTTGCTGAGGCTGGCCTTGAACCTGCAATTCATTTTTCTCAGCCTCCCACGTACTTGGATTATAGGCTTTAGCCACCATGCCCTGCTTTGGGTTTCCCAAGGCAAAATGGTGTATGGGAGAAATCACAAGGGAAATCGCATGGAATACCAAGAGCAAATGCCAAAGGATGTCCAGGAATAGTATCTTAAAAATTAAAAGAAGAATAATTAGTGTAATAGAACTAGAATATAAGTTACCTAATAAGGAAGCAATTGCAAATTAAATGCCAGCAAACATACAAATGTTTAATCAAAGTGCTAAGAGCTATGTTTTAGAAAGAGAACTCTGAATGGGTTGGGGATAGAGAATAGTAGAGATATGTAGTCTAGTTAGAAAGATGTCTGGTGAATCTAGGAATCTGCACTAGGGAAGAAGCAGTAGAGATGAAAAATAAAGAACACAAAAGAGCCTGAAAACATAGAAACAAGACTTGAAGAATTATTCTATGTTGAGAATAAGGGAAAGGAATCGAGTATGTATAGTGCCTTAGTGGATAGCTATTTCATTAATTAGCAAAATGAATATCAATAGAAAAGAGCATGGAGTCAGATTGACAGGGCTAATAAACTCAGTTTAGTGCAATTTGTGCAACATCTGGCTGATTTATGCAGGTCTGGAGATTTTCCTAAAAACAGTGAATTTAGGAGTTGTAGGAGGAGTGAGGTGAGACTACCCAAAGAAAAAGTACGGAGAGAGAAAAGAAGGATGAAAAACCCTTGAAGATATAAATATTTCAAGAGGGATGAGAGGAAGAGGAATCAGAGGAAGAGCCTGAAATGGAACTGATGGAATGCAGGAGACCCTGGAAGGTAAGTTGACCCAGAGCCAAGATGAGAGACAAAGCTCCAAGAAGAAAAGAACGGCGGTCCCTCTCCATCACCCAGATCCCACACCCCCTAATGCTCACCCAGCTGTCTCTTGTTACAATACATTCACAAGCTACATACATACACAAAATACCAAGGAATCAGGAAAAATTTATGTTTATTTTGACTTAAAACTTTATCCAATACAACCTGATCCACCTATCCACCAAGATGGTTGAATCTACAGGAGCTGAATGAACCCTTTTTTATTCTTGACTCAGGAATGAGGAAGAGGTGTGTTGAGTGGCCTGTCCTTTGGCACCATTCCCCTGACCCCTTATACCATTGTCATTTGTGTGTGTGTGTGGGGGGGGGGTTACTGGGGAGTGAACCCAGGGGCATTCTATCTGTGAGTTTCACTTCTATCTCTTTTTATTATTTTTTTAAATTTTGAAACAGGATCTCACTAAGTTGCGGAGTACCTCTCTAAGTTGCTGAGGCTGCCCTCAAACCTGCAATCCTCCTGTGTCAGCCTCCCAAGTACTGGTATTATAGGCTTGTATCACCATGCCTAACTACTCTTGCCATTTCACCATGGACAATAAGAGGAGGCATAGGGATATGCACCCACATAAACAATGACAACAAAACCTTCTGCCCATAGCCACAGTCTTCTGCCCTCTTTCCAGTGGGTCTCACTCTAGCCAGGATTTTACTATAGCCAGGCAGCTACATCGAGGTAAATTGACCAACCTAGCACACCAGAAAGAATTGTAAAACATATGTCAGAAAAAAAAAAACATAAAATATCTCACACTTTAATTATCCTTACTGCTTGTCTCAGTTTAAAGGCCTCTTCTATTTTCAAAAGCAATCCCTCATTCCCAGAGAGAAAATAAAGTTCATAAAATTCCAAAAAGTACCTTTATTATTCCCATCAGAAAACAAATATATATGTACTGCTTATGTACCGTGCAACTTTCCTCCCCTATTTTATTTTTATGTGTCTTTTTATTGCGAGATATTTCAAACATGCAGAAAGGTAAAGATAATAATAGAATGCTTAATCAGCACTCAGCTTAAAGACATCTTAACTATTTTCTCTTTGGTATCTTTAAAAATCACAAAATTACAGTCTTCTGTGTATCTCCCTAATCCCATTCCCTTCTATTCCTCATTTCAGTATTGAAAGTGATAACATAATATGATTTGTTTACATATATTAGCTATATATGTATTTATTTCTAAAATATGTGCTAATGTTTTATATTTTTTATTTACATAATGGTATTTTGTTGTGCATATCATCCTGGAATCTTTTCTTCTATTATCATTTAGTATTAAATATGTATGATTTCTTCTGATTTGCTTCTTATTTCTTGTTATTCAAGAATTTATCTTTCAACCACTAAAACATATGGTTTTTAAATATATGTATGTATATAAAATCTACACTTTAACTACAATGTGTTTAGAGAAAGTTGCCTGCATGATATTGGTTCTTTAAAATTTGTTTTAATTTCATTCTGGGCTAACACAGTAAATTTTTGTAAATATTTTATGTAATCTTGAAAACTATATATATTCTGTTGTTCATCTTTGAAGGAATGTGTGTTAGATCAAGCTTATTAATTATGTTTTTTCAGCTGTCTAAATATCTATTTTCTGTCTTCTTTAGCTTGATCTGATATCACAAATAAATATGTGTGAAAACCTCCTACTGTACATGTAAATTTGTTAGTTAATAGTATACATATTTGAAGCTATGCTTTTTCAGTGTATAAAAGCTCACAGCAGCTATATATAGTTTTTGGTAGTTTGATCCTCTTATTACAATATTATGTCCCTTCTTACCCCTGCTAATATTTTTTTTTTTTTTTTGGTAGTATTGGAGAATTGAACCCAGGGGCATTCTATCTCTGAACTCTATCCCCAGCACTTTCAGTTTTTCCTTGAAACAGGTTCCTGCTAGATTAGTGAGAACCTTGCTAAATTGCTGAGGCTGGTCTTGAACCTGAAATCCTCCTGTCTCAGCCTCCCAAGTACTGGGATTACAGTTGTGCACCATCATGACCCGCTCTTCCTTTCTCTTATAAGGTAGTCTTGGTTCTAAATTTTGTTTTTTAACTTATTTAACCATGTTTGAATCCTAAAATAATATATATTTAATTCTGTATATTTAAATTAGACAAATGAAATTATATTGTATATATTTGTTTGAAACTTCCTTCTAAAACTCAACATTATAACTAAGAGATTTATTCGTGGTTGCACAGCTTAGTTCATTCACTTTCATTGCTGTGTTTACTCATTGTACAAAACACAAAATTTTATTCTGCAATGAATAAATAGTTGTATCATCTCCAGATTGGGGCCATTAACAAATAGTGCTTGTAGGGACATTTCTATAAACATTTTTTTTTGTTTTTATTAGTGCATTAGAATTATACATAAGAGTGGGATTCATTGTGATATTTGTACATGCACAGAATATAATTTGATCAGTTTCATTTTCCAGTATTAGACATCTCTTGATATACATACATTAGAGTTTCTCTCTGGGGTTGGCAAACTACTTCTATAAAGGGCCAGATAGTAAATATTTTAGGCTTTTTATACCATATATGATCTCAGTCACATATTCTTTTTCTTTTCTATAACTTCTTTTTTTTTATTTTTGTGGTACTGGAGATTGAACTCAGGGGCATTCTACCTCTGAGCTACACCCCCAGCCCTATTTTTTATTCTTTATTTTGAAACGAGTCTCACTAAGTTGCGGAGTGCCTCACTAGGTAGCCTCGAACCTCGATCCTCTGGTCTCAGCCTCGGAATGCTGGGATTACAAGCCTGCGCCACCACGCCTGGCTTCTATAATCTTTTACAAATGTAAAAAAAACATTCTTTGTTTGAAAGTTCTTACTAAAACAGGCCATAGGCTATACTTGGCCATGGACCATGTTACCAATCCTTGCAGAGAAAATAGGCAGGAATTAAAAAAAAAAAAACAAAACTGTTGAACTTTCATATTTTTGCCAACATAAGGAACATGAAATGGAATTTCATTGTAAATTTAATTTAATGGGGTTGAACATAATTTCCTATCTTTATTGGTTATTTGAGTTTCCTCTTTTGTGATCATTCAAGATTTTTGCACATTTTTCAAGTAAATTGCTCCTTCCTTCCTTCCTTCCTTCCTTCCTTCCTTCCTTCCTTCCTTCCTTTCTTTTTTGTCTTTCTTTCTGATTTGGTACTGAGAATTGAATCCAGGGACATTCTACCTCCAAGCTATACCACCAGCCCTTTTTATTTTTTATTTTGAAAGATGGTCTTGCTAAGTTGCTGAAGGTCTTGCTAAATTGCTGAGGCTGACCTCAAACCTGCAATCTTTGTCTCTCAGTCTCCAAAGTACTAAGATTACATATTTGCACCACTCTACTCAGCTATATGGATTTCTTTTTCTTGGGTCTTGCATATTAGTACTTCTGAATTACATATATCACACATATTCTCTGTGTGTATTCTGTTGTTTGCTAAAAATAAATTTTAATTTACTCTAATTCATCTACTTTTATTGTATGTGCTTCTTTTGCTTATATTATTATCTAAAAGTTTTTCGTTTTTTTTTTCTTTCTTTTTTTTTTTTTTTTTTTTTGCAGTACTGGGGATTGAACTCAGGGGCATTCTACCTCTGAGCTACACCCCCAGCCCTATTTTTTATTCTTTATTTTGAAACTGGGTCTCACTAAGTTGCGGAGTGCCTCACTAGGTAGCTGAGGCTGGCCGCAAACCTGGATCCTCCGGTCTCAGCCTCCCTCCGGTTTCAGCCTCCCGAATGCTGGGACTACAAGTGTGCGCCACCACGCCCGGCCCAAAAGTTTTTCTAATATTAGCCTTACTTCTGCAGTACACCTTGTGATATGACTTGAATGTATCCTCCAAAGTTTATGTGTTGGAAATTCCAATGCAGCAGTGTTAAGAAGTGGGACATTTAAGAGGAGATTCGGCTATGAAGCCCTCCTAAAGGTTCATTATCATGGGACTGGATTCCTGAGAAAAGAATGAGTTAGGTCCCTCCCTCCCTCTCTCTAGCACACATACATTCTCTTGTGCTTCCATCTTTTCCCATGGGCTGACTCAGGAGAAGGCCCTTGCTGGATGTCTGCTCCTGATATTGGACTTTCTGCCCTCCAGAACAATGAGAAATACATTTTCTTTGTTTATAAATTAGTCCGAACTGCGTGTGGTGGTGCATACTTGTAATTCCAGTACATGGGAGGCTGAGAGAGGAGGATCACAAGCTCGAGACCAGCCTCAACAACTTAGTGAGGCTGTCAACAACTTAGATCCTGTTTCAAAATCAAAAGGGCTGGGGGTATAGCTCAGAGGTAGAACACCTCAATCCCCAGTGACACAGACACACACACACACAAGCACACACATACACACACACACACACACACACACACACTTTGCAGCACAAAGTAGAATAAGACACACGGAATCTGTTTTTATTTACAATGTTATATGGGAGTACAATTTCATATTTTTCTATTGCAACATCCATCATCTCCCCATTGAACTAGAATGCTGCTTCTTTTATTCATTAAATTCTTACTAAATTATGCTACGATAACAAACAACTCCCAAATCTCAGTGGCTTACACAGTTTATTCTCCTTCACATTACATACTGACAGCATGTCAGCACTGGGTCTCTTCTACATTTCTTTTTTGCTTTTTTCAGGATTCAAACCGAAAGAGCAGTCCTTATTTGGAACATGACGTTTTTTGGCAGAAGGAAAAGAATTGTCAAATAATTAATGAAATTTGTCACTAGAACTCAATAGTTACTATCGCTGAAGCTTCTGTCTGGTGTGGTTCATATCACCTCCGTCACGTCACTTTGGCCTAAGCAAACTGGGGCAAGCCTGACATCAAGAGCAGGTTGCAGGGGGTGTGAGGAAGTACACTCCTCTCACATGAAATTGTATGATCATGGAGGGGGATATACAATCCTTTTATAGGGAGGGAAGCAATTTCCAGGAAAAATAATACAGTGTACTATAATGTATGTGTGGATATTTTTCTGGGCAATCTATTCTGTTCCTCTAGTCAGGTTATCGGTCCCTACATAAATAGGGTACTATCTTTTCTTGTTGTTGTGGTGGTGGTACTGGGAATTGAACCCAGGGGCATTCTACCTCTGAGTTACACCCCCAACTTTTTTTATTTTTTGTTTTGAAACAGGGCTTCACAAGGTTGTTTCATGTCTTGCTAAGTTGCTGAAGCTGGCCTTAAACCCATGATCCTCTTGTCTCAGTCTCCCAAGTTCTGGGATTACAGGTGTGTGCCATCATGCCCGGCTAATACCATACTATTTCAATTAGTACAGTTTCATAATAATTATTGTTACCTAATAAGGCAAGTCACAGCACATTGACCTATTTCTTTATCAGCATCTTGAAACTTCTTGGCCTTTGCTCTTCTACATAAATTTTAAACTCATTTTAAATATTAGGATATTTTAAAATATTTTATCCTACTAAACATAAAATTTTTTTTTCTAATATATTCCATTGGTTTCTGGTGAATATAAAGTTAATTGATGAATTTCTCTCTGTCAAACTTGCCAACTTGCGTTATTAATTGTATTAATTCTGTAGATGGACTAATTCATAGATTCTTTAAGTTTTTAAATGTAGGTAATTATATTGAATGTAAATAATAATATCTTTATCTTTATGATATCTCTACCTTTTCCATTATCCACATTTTTCAACTTTATGTTTAATTTTGTTTTTTGGTCTCTCAAATAATGATATCTTTATGATATCTCTATCTTTTTCAATATCTCCATTTTCTACTTTATATTTAATTTTGTTTTTGTTCTCTCATAAGCAGGATATAATTGACTTTTCGCAATTCTAATCTGATACTCTTATTGCTTCTCTTTTGATTATAATATATTTTAGTGTATTCACCAATTTTCTTTTTATTATCATTTGACTGTATTTTATTTCTCCTCTTTCCTTTTTTAAAAAAATTATTCTGTGGGTTTTATACTTTCCTTGAATATGCTGAAATCTGTGGATTGCATTTCTATTTTATGAATAGTTAGACTTCATATTTTTGTATATATTCATACTTAAAAGTGTTTCTAATAGTGTCTGATATTAATGAGTACATCTTTTCCTGCTCCTCACAACAACAACAACAACAACTAATAATAATAATAATAATAATAATAATACAGTCACAGCCTTGTTTTTATTTTTATTTTGAAACACAGTCTAGCTACATTTTTGAGGGTCTCATTAAGTTGATGAGGCTGGTCTCGAACCAGCCTACTGATACTCCTGTCTCAGCCTGCAAAGTACTGGGATTACAGGCATTTGCCACCACATTTGGTTTTATTTTTATTTTAAATGAACCCAATGTATCCTTTAACTGTGGTTATTCAGGCCACTATTCCTAGAATTATTTTTGCCATGTGTGCTTATAGATTTATTGTTTGTAGGGTTTTTCTCCATTTCTCCCTCTCTCTCCCTTTCCTGTCCATATGCCTAGTAATTTTGTACTTGGCTTTCACTGAGGAGCCTCTGTAGAAATACGTTTGTTTTATTAGATGGCTTGAACTGATATTCACATTATATAGATAATATTAGAGATCCACAGTACTAGTGACAGCTTCCTTCACATCATAAACAAGTTATAGACCTTTCAGTATATTCATAGTAACTTCAACTATCAGTCATTTCCTGAATCTCCAATATCCAAAATCACAGGGGAATATTAAGATAAACAAGAATAATTCATTACCTGAACTGATCTATTATTCAAGAATGACCAAAAAAGCTGTGAGATCTGCCTGGAATGTCCTACAAGAAGCAGGAAAGAACTCTCCAACCAACTAGGGTTACAGGATGAGTGTCACATGTTAGGAGAGGGATGCTGTCCTCCCTGTCTGCTGGAGATCAATGCCAATAACGCCCCTATCTCTCTCTGCCCTCCTCACTTCCTCAACTATTGAGGACACACATCGCAACTTCTGTGACTGCTGAATTTGGGATAGGAAACTAGACATGTATCATTCAACCTCTGCCTCCCCTTTTCCACTTGAGACCCTGTTTCCAATATGGAGAACATATTCTGGTCAGCTCATTAGCGGAGGCCCTCAGCAACTTAATAAGTCCTGATTTCAAAATAAAACATAAAAAGGGTTGAGGGTGAAGCTTGGAGGAATAATGCAATCTTTAGTATCAAAAACAAAACAAAAAAGAATTACCATGTGATCCAGCAACGACAATCCAAGGCATATAGTCAAAAGAATTTTTGAAAGCAAGGATTCAAACAGATACTTGTACATTAATATTCATAATAGCACTATTCACAATTGCTCAAACATAGAAACAACTTCAGTCTTTATTAGCACACGAGTAGGTAAATAAAATAAATAAAATGTGGTATATACAGGTGATAAAATGTTAACCATGAAAAGAAATTATTCTGATATATTTTATGACATAGATGAACTTTTAAGACATTAGCTAGGCTAATGTCAGACAAAACAGGATAAACCATATATGACTTCACTATGTGAACTATCTAAGCTAGGCAAACTCATAAAGACAGAAAGTAAATTATAAATTCCTAGGGACCAGGTAAAGAATGAAAGAAGGAAATTATTGCCTCATGAGTATAGATTTTCTCTTTGGGATGATGAAAAAGTTATACAAATGGATAGTGTTGATGGTACAATATTGTTAATATATTTAATGCCACTGAATTGTCTACTTATAAATGTTTAAAATTAGAAATTCTATATTATCAGTATTATGGCATAATAAAAATTGAAAAGAGACAAAGCAGAGAGACTGTGGATAATGTACTTTAATATGTTTATCCTATTGAAACACACAACTATCACTTAGTAGATGTATAGACATGGACAAACCATTTCATTCTCTGAAATTCACCTTTATCATCCCTTAAATTGAAATCATACTGCACAGCCAGTACCATATGGCCGGTTTAAAGTTCAATTACACACTCTAATATGTATAAAGTACCTAGTAGCATAAAATAAGTGCTTGGAGTACTTAGTCCTTCATATTTTATAACAAGTATGTGATATAAACATAGTTTTCTATTACTCATGAAGCTGGCATTGCTGGAGATGACTGTGAAAGCACATCTTCTGGGGAAGGGACTTTTATTATATAATAGCAACCATAGCCCAGCCTGAGTAATTGCTTAAATTTTGTGCAGAAAATTGGAATTTCAAGTGAGCTGGATCTCCCAGAGGCATATTCTACTTAACACATCCTATATAAATGCTTCGGCATCTCTTTAATATCTCTCATAAACACACTCCTCTCCCATATCTTCCATAGCACAGTAAACACTATTGTATGCTCAGTTGATCAAAACAGAAGCACCTCTTTCTTTTCCTCCTGTCCACCCACACTCATTCAACTGCCATGCCAATTCCATTACACTTCCAGAACATCTTTCTTTATTACATTGTTACCACCAGGATGGACTGCAGCAAAAGCCTTCAAATTGGGCTCCCTCCTTCCCTCTTTAATTCTTCTTTCTACATGGAATAATCAGAGTGACCCTAATTGTGTAGACTGGGTCGTGTAACCCTTCTTTATTTTTTATTTTTTTGGTATTGAGGATTGAACCCAGGGGCATTCTATATCCAAGCTGCAGCCCAATCATTTTTATTTTATTTTATTTTTTTAATTTAGCGCTGGGGATTGAACCCAGGGATATTTCTCCAGTGAATTACACCCCAACCCTTTTTTCAATTTTGAAACAGGGTATCTTAGTCAACATTTCCACTGCTATAATCCCCCCCAAACTGACCATACAACCTAGAGGAAGGAAGATTTCTTTGCTCACACTTTCCTTAAAGATTTGGGGTTCAGTCCATGTGAGGCCAGGGACCATGGATCTTAGGGCATGGTGGCAGGAAGGAGATAGGGAGGACAGAGCACAAGGGATTTGTTCCTCACATCACAGAGGCTAGAAGCAAGAGAGCATAGGCAAGGGGAGGAGGAACCATTCGTAATCCCCAAGGCCACACCACTAGGGAACCAACTTCTCTAGCCACACCCTACTGGTCCTGGTCACCACCCAGATAAATTCATCACAATGGATTTAATCTACTGATAAGATTACAACCCTCATGACTTAACTATATCAACCATGAACATTAATACAAGAGCTCTTCAGAAGGCATTCTATATCTAATTATAACATAGGGTGTCACTCAGTTGTGAAGAGCCTCACTAAGTTGGTAAGGCTAGCCTTGAATCTGTGATCTTCCTGTTTCAGCCTACCAAGTATGGTATTACAGACGTGCACCACCATGCCTGGTTTACTTTTTTGAATTCTTTTTTGAAACAAGGTCTTGCTAAGCTGCGGAGGGCCTTGCTAAGTTGCCAAGGCTGGACTCAAACCTGGCATCCTCCTGTCTCAGCCTCCTAGGCACTGGGATTACAGGCATGCACCACCATGCCCAGCTCCAGTGATTTTTAGTGCACTGTGAATAAAAGCCAGACTTCTTAACATGCCTGTACACACCCATGAGTGATCCAGCCTTTAGCCGCAGGCGGGCTTTCTCTTGGGCTCCTCTTCCATTACTTACTTTGCAGTAGTCACACTCATTGTGATTCCTTTGATAAGCCAAGACTTTTGCTCTTTTAGAGCCCTTACACCTTGGCACTGCCTGAAACATTGTTACCTAATTCTTGTTAGTTTCTCACACCATAATGTCATATCTAAGAGAATAAAAGTCACAGTTATTTTAGTCACTACTATAACTGCAGCACTACCACGGTACTTGACACATCGGTGAGAATTCAATTAATATTTGTAGCCAGGTATGATAGTGCAAGAATGAAATCCCAGTACTTGGGAGGCTGAGGCAGGAGGATGGCAGGCTTGAGGGCAGCCTTAGCAATTTAGCTAGACTCTGTTTCAAAAGAAAAAAAAGTAAGACTTGGGGGTGTAGCTTGGAGGTCGAATTCCCCTGGGTTCAATTTTCAATTTGTTAAATGGTTCAATAAGTAAAATAAGCATCAATAATGTGGTTCATATTAAAATTATAAAAAGCAATATTCATGTGTCTCATGAATATGTACAATTATATGTATTACTTTCCTTCACGTAAAATAATTACACCAGCATGCCAATACATTGTTATTTCAATCAGTTAGAGGGGATTATTCGATGATTTTAATTTCCACACAGACTGTGACTTTTTCACATTCAGCAGCAAAGCATTTCATGAGGGCCTCCTGGGTGAGTCATCAACCTGAATGTTCTTGCCTTTCTGGCATATGTGCCTTATAAATAATCCAATCAAGATCAGGACAATCATTCCCGATGAGACCCTTTGAAAAGTTAGATATTGTGATGGTCTGGTTTTATTTCATCCTCTACTAAATGATTTAAAAAACAATAGTCGGTACTTTTCCTGAGTTAACCCCTTGCTTACATCCAAATATATGCACACACACACACACACACACACACACACACACACACACAGGTTTACATTTTTATCCGCAACCTCACTGTGTGTGTGTGTGTGTGTGTGTGTGTGTGTGTGTGTGTGTGTGTTACTGGGAATTGAACCCAGGGGCATTCTACCTTTGGGCTACACCCCTGGCCCTATTTTCTTTTTTATTTTGAAACAGGGTCTCATTAAATTGCTGAGGGCCTCACTAAGTTGCTGAGGTTGGCCACAAACCTGTATGCACCACCATGCCTGGCTCACAGCCATACTTTCTAAACAACAGAATTTCCTTTACTCTTCACAATTGCAATGCTAGAATTAAAATTACAAAAAAGCAGCCCAGAGTGGTGGCACAGGCCTGTGATCCCAGTACTTGGGAGTATGTAATAGGAAGAATCCAGGTTCGAGGCCAACCTCAGCAACTTATGGAGACCCTGTTTCAAAATTAAAA